>JAVDPK010001159.1:40064-60749 GCA_034780415.1 Cichlasoma orientale
CCCCCCCCCCCCCCCCCCCCCCCCCCCCCCCCCCCCCCCCCCCCCCCCCCCCCCCCCCCCCCCCCCCCCCCAGGAAGGAAGCATTTCACACAGTGGAAGCTAAAAACGTCTAAATGAGCAACGCTTCTGCCAGATCTAACTTCACTCTACAATCAGTAAGGTCTAAAAATAGAAACAGGAGAGAGGGCAGATCGGACAAACACGCTCACACTGCCTGCATTCAGTCCAATTCATACATTCACTTGAACTTGGAGACCCTGGACAGAGATTTTGTTTGGAGGTTAGGAAAAAAAACATGCTGTGAGAGCTGCAGTCTTGTTCTGAATCACATTGCATTCACTTGTTCACATTTTTTTTTCTGTCTTTTCAGCCTGGGAGCACAGTAGGAAGCAGGGGACAAAACAAATGAATGCTTAGTGGATTTGAGCTGGCACACAAGCCCATTCCCATGACAACAGCGCTCTAAACTCCACGCCTCATGCCCAAATGGCTAAAGTTACAAAAGACATGTATTATTAATGTTTCTGTATAGATGTAGACAGTAAATGTACGGTTCAAAGTAGTTGACCGGCATTGTCTGTAGCCTGGTGTGCTTACTCATGTGTGGCTACCTCAGTGCCTTTGTGCCAGCAAAAAGATGATAAGGAGATCATGAGGTTAAACACAGAGCTCTGCAGAGGACAGTGTGTAACTGGCAGGTCAAATAAAGTCAGAATAAACAGGAAATTAAGTTTTAAAAGCAAAAGTAAAATACCACTATGTTAATTAAACTAAAGCTCAAATGTCGGTTACATCTTTCTGTTTCTTACACAGTAACCACTCTCTCCTCGCTACATTTGCTTCTGTTTGTACTGTCTAATGACTACAGCTTTGACTGGAGAACTTTTCTAAAACAAAAAGAGGTTTTGCACTAATGAAGAAAATACAGGTTAATGATGTGAAGAGAATCATACGTAGGACTGATGAGAACAGAAGGGCCTAGGGATTAAGGATTCACCATTAAAAACAGGTTTGAAGAAGGGATTAAGAGTATGATGCTAAGTCTGCTGCCTGGTCTCTCTCTGGGAAGGTGACTCGAAAACATACCAAGTGATTTAAAGTCTAAAGCCTAATGGGGAGAAAAAGATAGCAGCTGACCGTAAATGCTTGCCAAGCATAGCGGTCTGTGAATAAAAAGGATTTCTTTGATTAAATTATGAATAAAGAATCTAGGAAAATATGAACTAATAAACTACATAAATTTAAAGGGAGATGAGTCTTTATTGTCTTGATTGTCAAAATTATTCATATCAGATTCATCCTTGTGCACCAGATCCAGGCACTTAACACTATGAGTTATCAAAATGAAAAGATTGGTCTTGTTTCCAGAATGAAGGTAAGATGGTTTAAAACAGAACCAAATGACTGGCTGGTGGGCTAGTCTGGATTAAGATCTCTACAAAAAGGTTTCTTGTCAGAAGACAGAGGATAAACAAGTGGAACATATGGAGGATTATTGTGATCATGTTCTGATAACACTCAAGCTGTCAGCAGGACAAATCTTGTGATGGCCAGAAGGTTCCTTTCTGGAAGTCTGGGGCTGTAAAGAGGCTTAATTTCCTCCAGCTCAATTGTCTTTGAAATTCACCTTTCCTCAGTTTTTCTTTTGTGCCTTACCTTCCTTAGAGTAGTACAGGATCTCCACCTTGCGCTCCTCAGACCCAAGCAGGGCCTGGCCCAGCTGGGCCAGAGAACTCTTCATTGTGCCAGGACCCACCAGGAACTGGCAGGTACAGGGCTGCTGCATGATCTCTGCCCTGGTAAAACCAAACATCTGGCAGAAGCCTTCATTGCAGTAGATGATGCCGCAGTTCTTCATCTGGGCATTGGCAATTATAAACTTGCGATCTGAAGGGAAAAGCACAGCGTCAGGTGTCAATTTATAAAGGCAAGAGATCCATGTGGCGGTACAATGATCCTATGTTACAGCTGGGTTAGAAACAACACTGATAGTGCTAATTTCTTGTTTATAAATATTAATAAACTTTCTGGATGAGGAATAATATACTGCACAGAGGTTTATAAATTTATTTTAGCTATGACTATCTCACCAACTAAATTAGCCTTTTACTTTGTAGAGGAGTAATGATGCCTAATTCCAGTGATTGCACTTGCGCTAGTCACTGGAAGCCTGGCAGACATAGTTTGCTAATGTTGACAATTAAACTGTTTACATTGTTTAAGATTTAATCAAATATGCTTAAGTGCAGAGCGCTGAAAATACTCAGCTGGCTTTGTAGCCCATGAGGTTTATTCTTTCTCTTCTCCGCACGACAATCAGCTGAAGTGGAACTAATGAAGTCCACATTTCCATGGTGTTAATGTTATTAGCGTTACAATTTCTCCCAAGGGATGGACAAGGAGCAGGTGGGCCCCTCAACATAAGAGTCTTTGGAGTGCCACACATGCTCTCAGGTAATTTGGGGGAATCTACAGCTTTTGGAGTTTATTTTGACATCTTTTAATACATTGGAATCAACCACCTGAATATTTTAAATATGTTTGCAGTATTATTACAGATTGTTTCTGCAGTCTTATCTCAATTTGTAGCCTGCTACATGCTATTTTTTTCTCTTTTTGAGCGAATTATTCATATATGTTTTTTAACTGTGTTTTGTATGAAAACACATGAAATTCATTTAGACACACCTATGCAGTAAAAAATTAAATTCCACTGCTGCATTATTTATCAAATGTCTTTCATATTGTAAATAATAGTGTCAAACAATATTAAAAGCACAGTCAGTGGCCATTTTCATATTTTCTGCCACCAACTTTTTATTTCTATTAATTATTTCTATTAAAAATATTGTCAGTCTTTCTTTTAAGAAGTAAGGTCAGCCTCCTTTTCACAAGGCTTTGTTAATGAAAAAATACAATGAAAAACAAATTTTACACTCAAATTTCATAATGAGAAAAATCTGTTATAATGTAATAAAATAATAAATAATAAGTAATGCCACTAAAGTGGCAGCGCTCGATGCATTAGAAACCAAATCTCTAGCTGGATTGTAGCTCCTGGACACGTTGTTGTGTCTTCCCACCAGCTAATGACCCTCAGTGGGAGGTTGACCACCACCATCAGTGATCTTTCATCATGTGGGAAACACTGCGGGTGTGCAGTGTCAATCACAACAATACTGGCTCTTCCTGGCCTGTCAAACCTTTGATTCTGAGTCTCTCAGAGCTTTAGGAACGTCCTTAACAGTAAATCCAAGCTCATGCACCCTTTGGTGCCTGTTACTGATGATATTAATGATGCTGTTCGTGGCGATAGAAACTGCCACTGTCCGAGAAATGCTGCATGACAGTGAATTGGGACAGTTTTGTTCGAAGGCTGCTAATGGAGAAGTTCAACGATCTGAATGAAAAGTACATACATAACCTCTGTAGCCTCTCACTGGCCTTTTTTTTACACTCTGGTGGAACTGGGTTAAACAGCTGTTTGCTGTTTGCTGCCCACGCAGATGAGAGCAGGGGACTCTTCTCTTGGCCCCTCTCTTTAATGTAAACGGGTGAGCTCTTAGAGTGGAAGAGCACATCCTGTTCAAAGTCATTATCTGGGGCTCAAAGCAAAAACACTGATCGTCACACCGTTGCTAAGCAGCACCACTGTGGCACGTGCACTCACCTGATCGTGCACGTGCATGTGATTGCGCGTGCACACACACACACAAACACACACAACCACCTTTGGGGATACAGTAGAGGCGTTACATAATAGAGCTTTCTCAGGAGAGATTGGTAGATTCAAGCATTACTGGTCCTAGAGCTGATCATACTGACACAAACTGAGAGTTGTCAGCAATCAACTATTTCTCCATGTATGGTCAGTATCTAATCAGGATGGCAGGGTTATTTTCAGTCTTGTGTCAACACGCTGCTAGTGGTGAGGAAATGTACTGATTATTACACATGAGATATAATGGGGTATGGAGTTTTGCAATGTTTGTTGCAGTGTACAAAGATTTAATGACTCGTGTACAAAATGTAAAGTAAAGAAACTGAGCTTTAGGTAAAACCGGATTTAAAAAATCACGCTTAGGTCAAAAGTAGACAGCAACATCTGCATTTTATCAGAGGCCTTGGTGATTTCAGGAGAAGAGTTTCTTCCCCCTCAGTGAGTGAGAGGTGGTCTCTTTTTTTGCAGCCAGTGGAACATGTGAGCTAATGGAACACAATGTAAGTCATAAGGTGAGCTCTGACAAACAAACACACATGCAGGTGCAATAACCCTCAAACGTAAAAGTGGCAGATGGGTTCTGTCAGTGTTACTGATGCAAATAAGATAAGATATTTTAATTTATTACAACATAATATAAAAAAAAAAGCCTGTCCTTCTGCCATCTGATCAGGCAATACGACTGAACAACAAACAAACACAGACGTGTGAAAAATAAAACACAAAACCATATTAAAAATATTTAATTGGATACACTAACAACAGGCTACTACTCCTACTGATGAGCTAGCTGTCAGAAACACTTTTCTCCCAGACTAAGAACATAGTTATGCCTTTTATAATGCAGGATGTAATTAATGCAGGATTCCTCAGTCTCTGCCATTTCTTTCAGATTCATTTTAAAGCAAAAAAAAAACAGTCTCGGTGTTTAAAATGGGGAAAGAGTGTTTGGAACCTAATATCAGCCGTGTGCTCGGACAGACGCATCACTGAAACTAATTTCATGGGCACTTACTTTGCTCGTCGAATTTCCTGATGATAGTATCCAAGTATGTGTTCTGGAGCGCAACATGACCGCGTCTCACGGGCATTTTGATGCTGAGAGAAAACACTTCTCCGACACATGAACCTTAGATAAGTATAAAAAGCAAAGAGATTTGAACCGACGCCAGTGAAAAAAGGGATCCGCTTCCACTTGGAGAACGAGCGTAAGAAGCAGATTTTGGCTTCCCTCGGAGCCTGCCTCTGATGGTGAGGGGTGAAGCGCTGGAGAATGATGGAGAGGAGAACTGGTTGCCAGGGCAATAGCAGATGCAGGATGTTGCACGCTGATAATGTGGGGGTAAAAAGTGGACTAGGATACAGCAAAAGCTGTATGCCACACAATCAAGTCTTCTGCTTAGTCAGGAGGACCTGTTGTGGGAGAAGTTGTGAACAAAAATTGTTGAGCGCGGAATCCGTCCGTTGTTTTGTAATTGCTGCATTCTCCCTCAAGTTTTGAGCAATGTGCATTAAGAATGGCAGTGAAAAAGCTCCCATTAGCCCGATCACCAATCCACTCCCCTTCCACCACCCCCCCCCCCCCCCCGGCTCGTCAGGAGCGACTGTCAGCAGCGTGAAGGCAGCAGGACATTAGCGGAAGCATTAGTTTGTCTTTCGCAATAAAGACTTTTTTTTCTTATTAGAGGCCTTAATAAATATGAAGTAGATAAGTAAGAAAACGAATTTGTTTCAAGTTTTGTCTAGAGTAGCTGTTACATGTTTTATGAGTTCATCTTTTTTTAATGTAGTCCCCTAATTTATAATAATGACAAATGTTGCAATATTTTCCCATCAGTTTGCTTTACCGGCGCTACAAAACATCCATTAGCTTGTAAGACATACCGCACATAATTTAAAGCAGGGAGAAATAGCACAAAATTGCTCATTAGCAGCACTAATGCCTTGTGCTGTCAGGTTAGAAGAAATATAACACATTTGCAACGAAAAATTATGAACTAGCTGGCTATCCACGATAATGGCTATCCAGGGTTGGCTATCCAAACTAAGTTTTGCAATTACAATAAATCTAATAGCTGTTTGGCATTTGTTTCTCACTGAAGCAATGCCTTATTTTGAAATTTATACACTGACATTATCTATGTATGGCATTATGGATAACTTGACAGTGGTTTGACACTGATAGAGTGCAGACCCGCAGCAGTCTATTCTGCTTCACCCTACATCTGAAGTCTCTGTGCTGAAAATAGCAGCATCCTCTTCCTCTGTGGCTGCCATCACACTTCTGAAGAATTATATTAAACTAGTGATAGTAATCTTGAAACTGCGCTTATATGCTTGTTGTAGGTGTGTCTTTGTGAGATGTTCCTAAGCTCCCCACCACCGCCTTTATTTTAATCTGTCAGAAAGCAAACATGTTGCGTTTGTATTTCAAAGCAGTTCAGGACTTTTGTGGGAGGTGTACAACTGCCACTAAAGCAAAAATTGAATGTCAAAATTGAAAATAAAAAATAAAGCAAACCATGGCTGTAAACTGAGAAGTTGAAGCAGTTTGTGTTTTAAAGACTTGAGACTGGAAAGTTTCAGTCTGGATTTTATTTTGTCACAACCAGACGTGAGGGTGCAGAGCTGAATACTTGATCTGAGTTATGAATGCGACAAATTCAGACCGGACTAAACTGAAAGCGAGGTGGGATTTAAATTCCATATCTTGAGTATTGCCTGGACTTTCGTTTTATAACTCAAAGGCCTCAATCTTGTCCCTGAACTCAAATTGGAACAGCAAGGAGACATTTACCTGGCACTGGCAGTGTCTTCGGAGAGGGAACAGACATCCTGGCCAGAGTTTCTATTGTGTACCTAGTTAAAGGTCACCTGCAGGCTGCAGCTGCCTTTTTCAAACTCACACACACATTTTGTTTGAGAATGCTGCAACAAAAGAGTTTCGCTGACAAACCATGCTGAATGGTGTTTACAGCAGAGAAGTGTTTATGGGCCTTCCTCTTTTTGTGGCAAATCTTTCTAGGTTCTGTTCAGAACCGCTGGCAACAAAATATTGTCACTGACGATATCTCCAAATGATTCCTGAACCATCAGAGTCTAGATAAATATGTTATCTAAAACTTCACCATGAAGGAATTCAAACGATGTGACAAAATCACACCAGGAAGCCACTCATGACCATCTGAGCTGCCAGGTGACCTGTGTGTTTAAGAAGTCATCCTTCAACTTTGTCGAAAGGCAGGCAGCTGTTATGAGCACGTGTTCACTGAAACTCAGACAGTAAAGGGTGTTTGGAGATCAGAGGGTTCACTTTCATTAGATGGGTTGAGGTAGTGGCTCTGTGTTCTGTCTCAATGGTCTTGATGAAATGAGGGCTAAAATTAACCAAGAACCTTCCCATGACCCTTTGGTGTGAGAGCCACCAAAGGGCTCTCACACAGGAATGTGCACGTAAGAGGGCAGCGAAAGACAAAGAGCAATGACTGGAACTCTAGATTATACATGTGAGTTTGGAGGACCTGCTTCAGCATCTTTCTGATTATTTCCTCATACGAGACGTTAACGAGAATGTATTAATGCCACCCCAATATCATTTGGTCGTCTTATTTTTGTGTGCTTATTGATTAAAAGATGAAAGAGATGAAATAATTAAGTGAAAGGTTTTGGTTTAGAGCTGCATCTTGGTGCTCCTGGAATACCTAACGTTCTTGAATGTCTTCTGGAACATCCGAGTATTAATTTTTAATTCATTTTTATACTTAATTGATTTGTTGTTTGGGCTTTAAAATGTCTAGGTAATACCAACTTGTATGCCAATGGGTTCTTGGAGCCTACCCACATTAAAAAATATATTATATGCCTTCACACAAGCTAAAGATACATTACAAGATATAAAGTTAAGTTACATATTAAACAAAATGTGGGGCAGGAGTGCAAAATAAGGCACCACCTGCCTCCTCCAGTAAAGATGGACTTTACCTAGTGTTTGTAGGTGAGACCACAAAAGCCTTTGAACTTAACCTTCATTTTGATCTGAAATGCAAACTTTAAAAGTTTCATGACAGTATCACCCACGGTTGTAATGCGATCGTGTTGATGCACCTGTTCTTAGACTGATGCAAAAAAAAAACCTGCCAAAAAAATCTGAATCACCTTTGTGAGCGTTTTTGCTGCTGTGGGTGTTACCCGGACCACGTTTTGCAACATATCCTAGATAAATTCTCCCTGTAAAGTCACCTGCAGGATTTAATTGGTTTCTTTCAGTTATGTTTTTTTTTTTTTTAGCTCAAAAAAACTGTAGATACTCTGTGCATTTGTAAATTCTATATGTAACATATGCACACACAGGACAGCTGTCGTCACCTCAAACCCAGCTTGAAAAAAAGCACGTCTCTGTAACCTTTTGTCCCTTTCCAACCAAGTGGAAAAGAACTGGATGGGAAAGAAGGCTGACTGCCTGAGAGTTTTATCTGCCTGGAATTCCTTCTGCTCAGGGTCACCTTAAACTCAGATCTCAAACATCCATTCTTCTGATAAGAGCTGGACAAAACAGACACATGTTGTGTCTCGCACTTACTGGATCGTACTTTAATACACACATCACAGTCATCCAGGAGGAAAATAAAAAGAACAAACTGCCACTGAGGCAGGGTGTGACATTTTTATAAGCTTGGGATAAAAACCATGTTCAAGTCTGCAAAACCAGTCAGTTGTTTTGGAACTACCATGTTAGGTCTTGAAAAGCATAGCAGCCACTTGTGACTTAATTTACTCAAATGTTTGCTTTGGCAAACAAATATGTGCATATGTTTTTTTGTTTTTTTGTTTTTTTTTAAACCATAGTGAGAAGGTTTGTTTTGTGATAAATTCTCAAGTGCCAGACAAAAAGCACAAGACAAACAACAGAGAAAGGAGAACAGATGAATCACATTTTATAGTCTTTATTTTATCAGGTGATTTCACCCTTCTATTACTTAGTCTTTTGATGTTTAGCTGCTTTTGTTAATCTTTAGTCGAGGCAAAGAAAAACATAATATTTTACCTTCAGAGTATAGTTAGAACTGCGCGTGTTGCACATATCTGACAATGCGGGAAAACTGTGTGAGCCCACACAGAAAAAACAGTCATTACTCTGGACCTTGTCTGTGGCTGACAGTAACTGCTTGAGCATTTTTTAGGCAGCTTGAGCTTGACCAATTTCAGTAATTGTTGTAGTAAAGAGACCACTATGATTCAGAGGCTCAACTCTTTGAAAAGTAGAACAGCACAGTTTTTAAAACTGCTTACAACAGTACTCATATTCCCATGGGTACATCAAAAGTTGTTTTTTTTATTAGTAACTAGGGATCAAATCAAGAGTCCCCCCTCTATGCAAAAAAAATTCCAAATTTCATCTGAAGTTCACAAAGTTTTGTACCTTTAAAAGTTGCCAAGTAATCACTAAACTTTTTGCTTTCAATTAAATTAGTGAATGAAGGGATTTCTTCATGGCCAGTACAAGCAAGAGGAATGATTCCAGCAAGCAAAAACAGTTTTACTGTACATATTAACACCTGACAAGTGTTTTGAGACAGATTTTAAAAACGCACGTCTATCCTTTAAAAACTATTTCTCTGTCCAGTAGTGATGTTTATCTGCATCTCAAGCAATATTATTCTTGGCTACAAATGATTTCTCAGCCCGTACAGACAGTAAAACTCATACTGGGCCTTGACATTACTGGAAGTGAACCCATCTGCTCAGCTGTGCAGCCTGCCCGAAGGGCAGAAACAATCAGTTACAATGAATAATATCTGTCCGCTGCTGTCAGCCCTCTGATACCCTGAAGGTAATTGTCAGCATATATAACACTCATTTGACAGAGATGAGAGCTGATATAGTGTATGATGTGTCAGGTTTGAATGAGAGGCAAAGAAACACGATTACGAACACATGAAAACATCGTTAGGACGGACTTTTTGCACAAAGCAAAGAGGCATCAGCAAAGAAAATGTTTTATTGTCGTTAACATAACATCACAGCTTGTAGTACTGGTCAAAACTAATGTTATATTCACATCTGCAGAGGTTTCTAAAGAGTAAAGGAGCAAAAACTTCTATTTAACATACAATCAAACAAAACGAATCAAAGCAAACAACAGACTGCTATGTGTTATCAAAGGAAAAGGGAGAAGGGACTGAAGGTTGGGGGTGAAGGTTGCAGAGTGTAGACGGTGGCAGGCACGAACACATGGTGTCCTTGGTGACAGGCACAGACACAGCCAGCTTTGGTGTAGCAGCGCTCTCATTAGTGGCAGGTCCTGTCAGCACTGCTTCAGTCAGTGGGGGTTTCATCAAAAGTTGGGGGTTTGGATTACAGCGCTTGAACCTTGATGTCCATCTATCCTTCCAGCCTTTTTTTTTTAATCCAAATTTCTCCCATTCAAAACAAAAAAGAAAAACAACACTGCAGTGCAGTTTGTGATATTTGAGGTTATTATAACAGCTGCATGGTCCTCTCTCTCTGTGTCTTCCTTTGCTATCAGTCAAATGCTACAGGAACTGGCTGACACTTGGTCGAGGCTGGAGGGCAAAAGTCGTGTCAGTACCCACACCTGTAAACTGGGCCTGTCTGTCCCTGTTATCGCTATTTTATAAGTGGGCATGTCATGACAAATCCTGGTGTCAAAAACTTGTCAGGTTGCATTCGAGAGACAGAGGATGTTAAAGAAGACACAGAAGAATGGAGGTACAGTGATGGAGGAAATTTTAAAGGCTCTACACAGGTCTTTTTTATGGAGGGAATGAACACTAGACATCACCATAGTTACTCCATCATGTGCTGTATCTGCACATGCATTTGTATTCCCATCTGGTTGTGCAGTTTTAAGTCTTCAGAGCAGCACTAATAGGCTTGTTTGGGCAATCAGCGCACTGTAGATAAAATGTGATGATATCAGAAAACTCGCAGCATAGCTCCACCCAACTCCAACTATGCACATGTGCAGGACTTTACATTCAATAAACAATACACAAGTAGAGGCGGCTGCTAGAACAAAGGGATGAAATATCAGAATAGAACTAAACAGAGGGTTAAAAAAAACAACAACTCGGACTCACGTGTTGTTCTGATCAAAGCTGCAGTAACACACACGTATCTGCCATCACTTGCCTAAATCCAATTCAGATGTCTGCGTCTGCAGCTCCATCCTGTACTTCACTTGCCACATTCCACATGCACATAACCATACATCAACCTCCACCATGCTACGTACTAAACATGATCACTATGACTCCATTTCTCTTCTATGGCAGCTAATCAGAATCAGTGCTAAAAATCTGTCCTGTCGGCTCAAGTTAAAATTAAAACATCTTATTCATAGTTTTTACTGGAATAATCTAACGATGGTTTAGGATGACTGTAACAGCTTCAAGCTTATGTACAAAAAGCCTAACCTAGATATTTTCAGGGAGTCTAAGTGTGATTGGTGGTTATTTCATGGTTACCATAAAAAAGAGTTTTGGGTCTGGAAACAAACAAACAAAAATTGTAGTAATATCCAATAATGTGTATTCAGAATCCCCAGATAGTGAATGAGGAAAAGATGGAAGAGCTGGTCTTGGAACTTTAAGGAAGATCTTTGTGTTCAGTGGTTGATTCCTTAATGATCTGAAAAGGGGGGAAGAAAATCACAGTTAAAAAAAATAACAAACTGAGCAAATCTCTGGTGGGGTTTTAAGTGTCAGTTGCACAAGGCATCAGGTGTACAGAGCCACAGTAAATCTGTGAAAACCTTCAGAAGAGTTCAACATTGCCCTCCAGAGGGAATGGGTTAGAGGTGCAATGTGCAGATTATCCTGAAGCAGTGTGAATGAAGCACTAATTCACTCAGTTCACTCATTTTGACATGACTGGTTTATTACAGTAGCAGAATGCAGTCAGAGTTTGTCGTCCACGTTCTGACCTCATCACTCCTGGAAAATATGCTACACATAAAATTTGGGGGTGATGAGAAGAGTGGATGCTGTAGATCCACTCACGGTCTGAAACAGCAGGCGGTGACGCAAGGCAGCAGCAGCAGCACTGACATGTCAGCGAGAAATGAGGAATTTCTGCAGCTTAAATGGGCAAATTAAAGTGAATTAAATAAATATGTGGGTGTGCATACAACTTGAGGAGACCGAGGCACGTTACAGCTTTATGATTGCAGTGTTTGTGTTCATCCACATACCTCCCCATCTCTGGTCTCCACAGTTCGAACCAGGATGCTTCTCTTCACATGGGCCTCTGGAGTTTTAGTGTCCAAATTAGTTTCTAAGGGAAAAAAACAGCAGGAGATACGGGAAAATGTTTAGTTCTGACCAAACCCTGCTAAATCATTATCCTCTGTTCACATTTGGTTTAAAGTATAGTTACAGGATGACCGCTTAAAAATCTTCTCTCCACCTCCTGTTCGATTTAGCTTTCTAAAACACCTCTGATCACAGTATATGTGGAAAAGTCCTAATGCTCCGCACTGTTTTACTTAATGGCACAATCAGATGACAAAATTCTCTTTTAAACCCATAAATATCGTCCTTTATAACTGACAGTAAAAATAGTGAAGAAAATAAAGGGTTCAAAATTGAAACTGACCTCTAAACTGAATGTTGGAAAAGCTCTGAACTGGAATAGTGATCCTGGAAGAAAAGAGACGGAAAAAAAGAAATCAGCAGCACGTACTCTGATTTATTGCTTGTGTCAAATCGGACCAGACAAGTTCTAACTCACCTGCTCTCTTCCCCCTCCAGGAGCTTTCTGTATGTGGCAATCTCAATATCCAGAGCCAGTTTGACATTGAGGAGGTCCTGGTACTCCTGCAGGTGCCTTGCCATCTCCTCTTTCAGTGCCTGGATCTCTTCCTCCAGACGGTTCACTGTATCACTGTAGCCGGCTGTTTCCATGGCACAGCGCTCCTCCATTTCCCGGAGCTGGCGTTCCAGAGACTCATTCTCAAATAGAACAGAGAAGAGACCACATAATAAATGCAGTGTAAGACCCAGTTATGTACACCATGATTTTAGATTTTTTTAGATAAGTAAGAATTTGTTTAATGCTCTTCCCAGATAAGATGTTAAATTCTGCACTAGTATTACTATCTGTCTCTACATGCAGAGCTTCCCACTGTGGCGACCTCTTGTGACAAGGGAGCAGCTGAAAGTTGCCAGCTACTGCGTGTGTCATAAAGCTGACTGACAGCAGCGGAATTTGTGAATTCAAAATGTGTGTGTAAAAAAATAAAACCAAATATGTAGCTGACAAAGAAAGAGACACTACGGCTGGTTGCTGATCAACGGCCCGTTTTCACATGTGCATTTTATGTGATCTGGTGTACTTACTGTGCCACGAAGAGCCTCCAGGTCACAGGTCACCACTTGGATCTGACGGCGATATTCGTTGGCCTCCTGCTTGGCCTGGCGCAGGGCCTCTGCATTTCTATTGGCTGCATCCGTCAGGTCAGCAAACTGTGTGCAAAGACAGTGAAACAGCTCGTTTGTATGTGGTTTGTTCATTACCTTATTAGTTTTTGAACTTCATAATTTTTTTTTGTTTTCACAGCAAATACCAACAAACTTTCACAATTTACTGTTATACAGTATGTGTTTTATAAAAGGTATAGCTAATTCTTCTGACCTTGGATCGGTACCATTCCTCAGTCTCCTGCATATTTGAACTGGCCATGTTTTCATACTGGACCCTGATGTCTCTCAGAGCAGCGGTCAGGTCTGGTTTAGACACATCCAGATCAACATGGACCTGCTGGGCCAGGATCTGCTCCTGTAACTCACGCAGTTCCTGCAAGAAAGAAGTCAAAATTATTTGTGGTTCAAAAAAACCTGAGAGCTAAATCTATGTTAATTAGGAGTAATTAATGGTGCCTTAATATTAATATATCTTCTTTCACGTCCATGCTTTCAATTGTTATTCTTACCTCCTCATGAATTTTCTTTAAGAAGCTGATCTCATCCTGCAGGGCATCAATCTTCCTCTCTAGCTGGACACGATTTAAAGATGCTTCATCCACATCCTGTTCAAAAAATGAGGTACACAGAGGGATGAGGTGGGACAGTCAGTCATACTGACTATCTAAATTATTTAGTTAATAATTTCAGGAAACAGGATTACCTGTCTGAAGGTATTTAGATTATTTTCTGCATCCTGTCGGAGGCCAATCTCATCTTGCAGTCTAAGTCACACAAAGGAGAAAAAGAACCAAATTCAAATTAAAAAAAAAATCCCTTAAATTTGTATTTATTTATTTTTTTGTAGTTTAATACAACATGTAACTACAGCTCCTACTTTTGCCCTATTGAGGCAAAAAGCTGAAATTTTTTCCATATTAAAAAAAAAATCATACCATCATCATCTGCAAGGATTAAAAACACATTTTGAAGTACATCAATTTGATTTTTAACATGAACTTCAGTGCTGCTCCCCATGTTGCTGGGGACGTGTGGGGCTCAGCTGAAAGGGCACCTTACGCATCATTACACATTCACTCCAATCTAACAGCCTTGTCCTTTCCCACGGGATGAAGCACACACACAGAGACATAAAAAGGAGCCACGTACGCACAGCCTCGTGCACAGATAGGCACCACCCTACAATCCATCTGCCATGCACACAGAGACACGGAGCCCTAAGCATCTGTAAGGCTTCATGAAGAGTTTTGCTGAATAGATGGCTTTAAGAAGAACAGCATGAATCACAGAAGTGACCTCTGACCACAACCATCACTATTCATGCTGCATTCTTTTGGAGGACTGGCAGCTGCGTGATAATCGGAGGATATAGTCCGAGGCAGACCTTTTGAACCTTTAGAGGCTTCTAAATGTCACTTATTCTCAAGACAAAATTAAATTATAGATTCATGTCACATATGCATCTAAAATAGGAGAAAAAAAAAGCTGGATATGTGATGGCAGTGAATCAGTATTTTTGGAGTAACAAGGGGACAAGTGAACATCTGCCTGGCTGGCCGTTCCCTTTTGTGGAGGGCTACCATTGTGTTTCCCTCATTCCTCCGGACTCACTCAATGGGGACAAGGGGTTCAGCGAGGATCAAGTTTGTAAAGAGGGATCCCGGAGTAAAGCTGGGGCCAGAGCACAGTGGGCTGCATTCCAGTGAGTCAGAAATCTGCATATAAATGCACTGGTAATTAAAAAAGAAAACTCAGGAAAACTTTCCATTGGAAAGAGTTTGTCTTAATTTGTGCCAAAACACATAAAATCGACTCCAACTGAATGTGTTTTCCAATCAAAGCCAAGCTGACCAAAAGCTGTTTGTCTAGATAACACATTTTGTGAGCATCCTTTCACAGTCCAAATATATTTTCCAGGGTGTATTTTGGGTTATGCTGCGCTTTAACCAACAACATTCAAAAGTTTAACACAAACAAGAGTCCAAAACATCTTGTACACTAATTGAAAGATGAAATTGAAACTCAGTCCATAATACTGATGAATATAAATGAGGAGAGCGAGCACGAGGAAGTTTACTCCTCTTCTTTAACTCCTTATTGTTTTTTAAATTTCACATATATGTATGTATTAGTTCATTTAAATTTGTCTTTATGACAGTATTTTAGTTTGTAACCCTAAAAAGGAGACAAAAGGTTCCAATACTGCAAAGGGGTGCTGCTGCTGTGGGATTGTGCATCACACCTACATGATCAGAAGTCCTGCCCTGCTTCCTCTTACCTCTGCTTAAGTGTGGTCAGGTCTGCAGCCAGGTTGTCCCTCTCGATTTCCAGTCGAGCCTTGCCAGTGGTGAGACCGTCCACTTGTCGTCGTAGCTCCCTAAGCTCCTCCTGGTAGATGTCTCCCAGTCGACTTGGCTCTTTCCCCTTCAGCTGGTTCAGCTCTGCCACCAGCACCTTATTCTGCTGCTCCAGCAGGCGCACCTTCTCTATGTAACTGGCAAAGCGATCATTCAGGCCCATCATCTCCATCTTCTCATTAGTTCGTGTTTCCTTGTACTGGGCCTTCAACAGAGAGTCAGCTGAGAAGTCCAGCCGGTCCACAGGGCTCCCCAGCAGCAGGGCTGTATTGCTTGAGCCCAGGGAGATCCGCGATATGGGGCTAGATTGGGTGAGATTGCGAGGAGTGCCATGCCAGGAGAGGCGGCTAGAAGAAAGGCCACCGATTCTGACTCCAGAGCTGCTTGAGCCCTGGGGCCCAAAACGCTTCCTGTATGAGGACTGGACTCGCTGACTCTCCATGTTGGGGAATGGAGCTTGTTCTGGGCACAAACAGGGCTTTTATACAGGCAGGCAAACCCCCCAAAGTCCAAAGCAGAGAGACCACAGGGTGGGGCAGAGAGAAGGGAGGGTGACAGGCAGTGAATGGGACAAAAAGGGAGAGCGAAGGGGTGGTTTACATGACACTCAAAAAGCTGTGTGCCAGGGATTGTCTGTGCTCGTCCACTCAACTACAAATGTCTCCTGGCTTTCTCCCTCTCCCCCTTCTCCTCCCTTTTCCCCAGCCTCTGACTCACTCTCTCTCACTCTTACTTTCACCCCTTTTTGTCTTTCTCTCTTTCTTTCTGTTCAAACTGAATGAAAAGGAATTTGTGTGACAGGGTCTGGCCACCAATTCAAGCTGACCACACATACGCTCTCACAAAAACAGAAACACAGTTTGATCAAACAAAAGGGGTGTTGGGGAGAGATCTTCACTCTCTAATCAGAAAACAACTGCAGACTGACAGACTGGTGAAGCAGGTACAGATACAAAGAAAGATTAGTATATTAGAAACATTCCTGAGTGTATCAGACGTGTCTGTAACAAAAGCCTGTGAAATCATCTGAGACTCGGGTCAGCTGTGCAGGGAGAATCTAAGCACTGTTGCCTCTCCTCTTTGAATCACAGTTTGGGGCCACAGTTACATAACAAGGGCATAACTGCCTATGATTATTCATTAAACACCTCCCTACCCTAATGGCAATATTTATCATAAAATGTGCTTCATCAATCATTAAAATCACAATGAGATTAGGTTAAAAAGTTCACATTAAACAGATTATACAAAATAACTTTTTAGGAAATCACATCACATTACATAATCATCTATAACGACAACTAATCTTAAAGTATTTTAAAGAGTTTTGGTGCCTTTAATAAAGACAGTGGTAACTGATGCAGTTAGTTTCTGTCCTTGATGATGATGCTCATGGTTAGCACAAATGAAACTTAAACCACATTTAAAGGCTTTATATTTTTGTGTCAGTCCTTTAACATAATGTTAAAAAAAATTAAATACATTACGCAAAACAAAAAGTAGCAGCAAAATGTTTTTCATAAAACTGTAACTCCAGCGTCATGGTAATTAACAATTCAGTTATATCATCGACAACACACCCGTTTGAACTGCATGCTGCAGGAGTACGTGCACACTTTCAACATGAGCGGAGCAAGAAAGAAAGAAAGAAACTTGCCAGCGTAACTACAAGACTCAGAGGTGTTCACTTTGTCTGGGTTATTAGATGTCTTGCTGGTTCCAAAGACAGATGGATGGCAGAGAAGCACGGGGTCGGGCGCTGGGATGTGGGGAGGGAGAGAGTTGGGGAGTGAAGCCTTTTAATCTGACCTCTGTGAGGACTAACAGAGTCTGCGTTACAAAACCATTTTCATCCATTACCTTGACAACCACCGAGCTGGCTACCTCAGACCATCTCAGCTGATCTTTCTGAAGAGGATGTGTTTTCTACACCAAGTCCCAATTTCTTTCTGCAAAGACACATCCCTCAAGTCTTTTGGCATGACAGTTATGTTATTAAAAACATATTTTTATGGAGCTAAAAAAAAAAGAAGGATTAACAGTTGTATCTTGTATCTTATGGGCTGTGTCCTGTTTTACTTTTATAGATTGTTTATCTAATGTCTAGCTTTGGGTTTTGCCTCCTGTCTGTCTCCCCTGATTGTCTTCACCTGTGTCTCATTCCCCCAGCTGTGCCTCATCCATAGTCAGCCTTCTGGGTCTATCTGTACTCCAGTCCTGCCTCTGTCCTTTGTCATGGAGTCAGTTGTGTACCTCTCAGTGTCTGCTGTCCTGCTTTTGTGTTGTCATATTTCCCGGTACCTCCTAGTTCTTTGAATTATGGTTTTGCTTGGACTTTTGGTATCACATTTGGAACTTTGATCAGCCTCAATAAAGGCTTTCGTTTAGTATTCTGCCTGAAGTGTTCTGCATTTTGGCTCTGCACATCCACACTACTGTGGCCATGTGGTAAAAAATGTAACAACATTTAGTAAAAATCCAGCAGAAATATCAATTCTCTTTTTGTTTGGAGCTGAAAAGATCAAACTGGCAGTAGCACAGTCATTTAACTGCTGAAGGTAATAAAACCACAACAGCAGTGGTTCATAAAGGACTTCTTTGTTACTGGGCCATAAAATCACAGGGACTGTAGACCAGTCATAGGACCTTTATTCAGTGGGAGACAGTGAATAAAGGCCCTATGACTTTACTATTTGGCCTCTGAGTGTTGTCACTAGTAAAGAAGAACAACAACATGGTGTCTTGAATCCCAATTGGTCTCTGTTAATAGAGGTTAAACAAGATGGCACACTGTAAGTCTGGCAGAGATTTGTTGACTAAAAAGGCTCCATCTCTAAGGATTAACAGCATGCTTGCATCATTAAGGTGACAGTAATTGTTTTGCCTCTCTGGATGTTTTAGACAATCACCACCGTTGCCCTAGATCTGGTCACTGAGGTAATACGTCCTGATGATTAAACATCCCCACAGAAAGAGTGTAAAAGTGGTGCTGCAGACCTCTCCCTCTCTTCCCTCCCTGCAACTAGAGTCACTGAAGGGCCAAGTCAAACAGCTGATTCATAGGTCCAACATAGGAAGACCATCTCATCTCCAGGACCTCCAAGGAAAAGGGGCGTGGGGCAGAATCTTAATGCTGAACTGATCGCTGGCCAAGGTAACGCGGCTGCCAGCAAAGTTTGACTGCTCTGGCATTTTACGTCCAGAATCCCCAGTGTGAACTCAGCTACCATTCCTCAACCTTGCTGATGTCTGAATGTACATGGCCACATACCAAACTGAATCCTGACCAACGAGCTGGAAATACGACTGTTTCAGCCCCACCTTCATGACTACATCAAGGACAGACAGGGTGTAAATTAAGGAATGGGTCTTAATCAAAACTGGAGACTTTGGATTTTTTTTTAAAAAATGTTACACCCATAAAATTATTTCCTGCGTTAAATTAAGCAAGATGAATTTATCCCATCTGTGTTAGTCCTTATTAGTGAGACGGTAATTAGTGAGAGTGTAATTCCCATAGTTGAGCCAGCATGTCTAGGACACTGATATTGTTAGGAATTTAAAAAAAACAATTTAACACAGATTTATTTTATTTAAACCTAAAGCTAAATTTATTTCCTGTCTGTAACTAATCCTCATTGTGTAGTGTAGTTTTTCTTTCTTGTGACAAATAATTACACATGAGCTAACTTTATGAGCATACCAGATCTTTTCATTTACCTTGTCTGCAGTGCTCATCGCTGATAAATTGAGGCTCAATTGTTCCAAACACTTGTGGGGTGAAAATTACTCTACAAGTGTTGCTCACTATTATACAGTTTCATATATAGATTTCTACAAGCAACTCCAAAATATTAAATTTTATGCCACATTATACAAAACTGTTATCTCTAAACATCCTGTTATAAATTCAATATTAAAAGCATATAGAATTCTTAAAAAAAGTTCCAATTTTGCCCACTAGGCCCAGAAAATGCTACAGTCACATATAATACAGGGGCATTGAGTTCCTTTAATTTATATAATTAATTTGATCTAATTTAAGGAGTGTGTGGAGTCTGTCTGCCTGTCTGACTCTTGGAAGGATTACATATAATTGGTTCATGGCCTTCTGTATTTCCATAACAGTCTTGCCCAACATCAAATGGAGGACCGATTAGAAAAATAAATGAAAACACCTGTTCTTGTGTATGTATGTACACCAGTAAGCAAAGGATCTGGGTCCTCTTCCACTGCTGGTACTGACTGACTGACTGGACTGCCATCAGGTGCATTTCTGAAACTTGACAGTTAAAAACAGTACAGCTGAATGCTTGAGTTCCACTGAAGCTGCAATGCCTTATGGGGAAAGGGTTTTAATGAAAATCAGGGGGGCTTAACTGGGACAGATGGAACAGCAATATGACTCAGCACCACTAGGTCCAAACAGAGCGTAGCCACAAAGAGGGACAGCAGAGAGCCCAAGCTCCAGTCTGCCTGTCAGCAGGAATGCAGGGGGCCCAAATGCACACAGATAGATCTGCATACCCTGCTGCCCAAACACATCACATAATGAGGACAGCACTCAGATAACAGATTTTCAGATAACTGAAAATCTTTCAGTCTCACTGACCAGTCAGAATAAAGTCTCATCAAGCATGACAAAGAGACTAAGACAATGTCGGATATTTTGTTGGCTGAATGTTAACATCAGCTTGCAGTAATAATGCTAATCTTTTGATGTTTAGAGGGCCACTCTCCAACATTTTGCTGTATGGTTGGTTTATAAGCTATATGGCTGACAGAGATGTCATTAGTTTCGTTTAAAACCTTTTTTGGACAATTTTGACAGGATGAGAGTGCTACAGGAAAAGGTAGGGATCACCAGAGTTTTTAAAACTTTTACAATCAGCCTGAGGGACTTGGTTGAAATCAGAAAGATTCACAAATATGAGGACCATGAATGTCTGCACCACATTTAAAACCAATCATAAGTTAAACTGCAGGAATGTCTTAAAGACATAAAGGCCCGGATGAGCTCTAATTTCCTGCCTCTAAATTCAGATTAAACTGAAGTTATTGTACTCGGCCCCACAAATCTTAGAAAAATGGTGTCTAACCAGATACTTACTCTGGATGGCATTACCTTGGCCTCCAGTAACACTGTGAGGAATCTTGGAGTCAT
>JAVDPK010001159.1:61375-73402 GCA_034780415.1 Cichlasoma orientale
ATGCACTGAGTGTTTATTTTCATTCACCTCTTTTTACTCTGTTTATACCCCACTCTGCATTTAATCATTAGTTATTACTAATTTCTGGTTTTCTTCCACAGCATGTCTTTTGTCCTGTCTCTCCCCTCAGCCCCAACCGGTCATGGCAGATGACTGGCCCCCTCTGAGCCTGGTTCTGCCGGAGGTTTCTTCCTGTTAAAAGAGAGTTTTTCCTTCCCACTGTTGCCAAGTGCTTGCTTATAGGGGGTCATTTTGACTGTTGGGTTTTCTCTGTAATTATTGTAGGGTCTTTACCTTACAATATAATGTGCCTTGAGGCGACTGTTTGTTGTGATTTGGTGCTATATAAATAAATTTGAATCAAATAAGGTTCGCATTTTATACATAATCAAAATCCTATACAGTAAATTTGTGGTAAAATCAATCTTGAGCTGTCACTTTACAGTGGAAAAAAAAAGTCATAAGACAATAAAAACCAGAGCTGTCAAAAGTGAAGGAATGTCTGTCACACCAATTTATGAAAAAGACCCTTTGTTCGACACATTCACTTTATCCATCTCGCAGGCAGACACGGCCTGTAGAAATCTCTTCTTCCTGCGTCTGCCTCCTGTTTTCCCTCATGAGAGGAGTGAAAGAGCCAAAAAGAGAGGAAGAAACAGAATGAGAGAGACAGAGAAAAGAAAAACGAGCGCATCAATCAAGCAGCTTCTTACTGCCAACAATGAGCTCAGTCTCCTGTGCGTCTTCATTTACAGGACTCACTAGATTTGGCCCGGCTCGTACGTCCACGCATGTAAATACACTGATAACAACATATTTAAAAACTATTTATTTGGTTTTGAGAGAGCAGGTCATATATACAGTATATATTTATACATAACATACTATTCTTTTCTTGCTGTAAAATAAATTTGATACATTAGACTTTGCACTGCAAGTCTTGTCATGATACATATAATACATTTACATATATAGATTTCTACCAGCTAGTCTGTATTCATTTGATTATCTTAGGGTCCTTTATTTCTTTAAAACTGCATCATTTAAAACTGATTTTAGCTGCCTTTACCATGTAGCAGCCCCACAGAAATTGTTTTGTATTAGAGTTAAGGCAGTAGCAAGACTATTGCCCAGAAAATCATTTAATACTGGACTTGTCTGAACCCTGGGATAAACAAAGTCGTCGTCTGGGTTGAACAGCGAACTCTGACATCCAGCGCTGGCTCTGATCCTGTTTGTCTTTGGCTCACACACCACTTAATTATGCTTTAATAACACTGAGATCACACACAAATATTCCCAGCAATTTCTTTTGTAAGTTAAACCCCTAAAGGCTTCATTCACGAGCCTCATAGATGGATCAAACAGTATAGCCAATGATGCAAAGTTTCCATAACGTGTCAGGTAATACTGCCTTCGAAATGTATAGCTAAGGATGTGTGGAAACATTTTTCTGCACTGGAACAAGAACCAGGCAGCCTGAGTTCGTTTTCCACCCATTTTCCACATTAAAAAACACCATTTCTGAAATGTCTGCAAAACCAGTTGCTTTCAAAGTTTTTTTTTTTTATTTTTTATAAAAACTGAGTCCTCAAAGTATCATTAGCTTTGACACAGTCTGAATATAAAAAATATATTTAAACATATATACCTATAAAAATCTAATTGGAGTGGACATGGGGATATAAATACAAGTGAAAGAATTTTCACATTTGATGTAAAAAAAAAATAAAAATCAAATTTTAAACAAAACCCTACAAACATTCATTTTACAGAAAAGTGCATCTGATTTAAATTGATCTTTAGGCTAAAGCTTCTCAGCTATAGAGGTCTGCGCCAGACACACATGAACGGGAAGAAGGCCCATCACATTACGGCCTTTAGTTTGCATTATCAAACAATAAAAAAAACAAACATCTGCTTTAATACATATATGATGCCATATCTGAGCGTAATATTTTATCTGCTTCTGTTTTGACACCTGTGATACTGAAAAGCTACAAGAGCAGGACGTCTGACAGAAATTCCACCCTTCACATCCCTTAAACTGCTAATCAGACTACTAAGCTCAAATCCCCAGACTGTGCTGAAATATACTGATTTTCAGAATTTACCTGAATGTATTAAGGCAGCCTGACAAAGTAGATAGTTTTACAGGTAGAAGAACAGTAATAATGATAGCTCTTAAGAAATTCCATCTTAAATCAGGTATTGCACCTGCACTGCTCCTGTTTGTGCTTCTCACACAAGAATTTGTTTCAAGTCACAGAGCGAAGAAGGTCAGAAAAATAAACACATTGCAATCTTTTAAAAGTCTGCTTAAAAAAATAATCTATTTCTGAATTACTCTACGTGAATGAAAAAGCAAACATTTTAAACTCATTTGTCAAGTTGGGACTACCGTATGTTTCTTCCTGTAGCTGTACATGACACTGCTTTGGTTAATTTATACAATAAACCCTTTAAATGTTACGGCAGGTGCAAAGTCTTGATTTCTACTTGTTCTATAATTTCATACATACTGCTGGATTAAGATTATTCTTGTGTCCTGAAGAAAAAGAGCAAAAACATATCATCACCCTCATTTATTTAAGAAAAAGTTTATTTTTGTCTAAATCATCATATTTTTAATATTTGGTTCAGTTTTTGTGACTTTTGCGAAAAAAAAATGACTAGTTTAGGAGAGTGACGACATGTTTTGTCTGGCTATACGGGATATGGAATTTTGTCCACATATTTAAAAATTTGAGGATTGTGAAAATGCCTTCAGTACAGCTATATATTTGGTTCAAAGACTGCACAATGATTATTTTCCAGAGAAGAGATCGGTTCAAATGTAATGCAATAAACAGAAAAACAAACGGCTCTCAAAGTTGTGGTGGATCACTGTCTATTGAGGATACTGCTACCAGACTTTGTGCATTTGCCTCTTACGTTAGAGACACCCAAATTTCCTACCTTCCCTCTTACCACGATAACTAAACCGTGTAAAATAATGTATAAATTCTATTGGGCTAAAACCTGAAAAAGTGCATCACAAATAGCTTAAAACAGGAGATGTAGTTTAAGAGTTGAAATTTCTTTGTCTCAAAAAGACAGAGATGGATAAGATGGGGAGAAAAAAAAAAGGAGAACAAGCCTGTCCATTTAACGCTATTGTGGATCAGCGGCTTTCAGCATACACTTTCAGCCTGCTGTAGCTTTAACATGAGCTGCAGCCACATGTTTAGATTTAAATACTTAAGGATATCTGGTATTTCTCATAACTGCACAAGTGAATGTAAACACAGGAGCTGATGCACAACTATATAACTATATAATTCTGCCTTTGGAGTTCATCATTTGGTGTGTGTGTGACTGTGTGAGCTTGAATCTATCAAAGACCAGTGGCCCACTACATACTTAATCTGTGTTTTGTTCCCTCCCCTTGTGGAGACTCTTGTACAAGCACATACTGGCATTTTCCAGGCTTGGTGTTTACTGCCGTGGTCAGCGTTCTTTGCGTTCTTTGGATTCGCTTGTGAGGAATCTTTGAAGTATCTGAGTGGTGGAAGAGGCTCAGTACCCATAACACCAACATCTCAGTCACCTCCATGTCTAGATTTCTGCCATGGATGGGAGCTTATGGAAACTGCAGATGCTGCTGAGACTACTGCGCTACTCTGTGGTTAATTTCGGAAACCAGGCAGATCTCAACACAGAATCTGGGAGAATGGGTGTCTGAGCAGCTCCTCGGCACTTGGCCTGTGTTTGGCTTCCACAAATATGCTGCGGATGAAGTCCCGTGCCTGGTCGGAAGTGTGCGGGGGTAGCAGTGGGTTGGTGGGCTGGGTGGCGATCTTAAATATGGCTGCCATGGCCTCATATTCAGCCCACGGTGGCTTTTCTGTCAGCATTTCTACCACAGTGCAACCAAGGCTCCTGCAAAAGACATATAAAATTTATTTTACTTTTATGTGACTTACAGTGGAATCTCGCAACAAGTTGAAACAAATACCACATATTTTGCCTGTGCTACTCAACCCTAAAGCCTTGCAGGAATGTGTTTAGTGGAAACTTCGACACACACTGTCTGCAGATGGCCTCTGCCACCTATTTGGGAGGTACAAATCCTGCTACGAGCATTACTCCCCCTGCAGCACTGGCTGAGAACCTGGAACATACCAACGTCTGTAATGACCTGTTTGACTGGCCTTCAGCCAATCACATCACTCGCCTGGTGGGTCACCACCCAATTAGACTGTATGAGGGAATGTGGTCTACTCTGTGTGTGGGAATATGGTAGAAAGTGGGTTTCATACAGCAAGCTCCTCACTTTATTACATTTCCTTGTCTTTTGAGAGAACACTGTTTCTCCTGCTTTCCAAGTAATAGCCTGGTGTTTATGCATTTACATTAAGATGTCAGCCTCCCCAACCCCTGATCTTGTGATCCTAATTTCATGTTAAACTGGTGTTTCTGCCCATTAAATTTAGCGGTTTGTTACTTCTATCAAAGTGTTTCCTGTACTTCAGATACAAAAAGCTAGGACACTTGTGCTTTTTTCTGTCACACAAGTTTCTAGCAGCAAAGGCACGTATCATACACTGCTCAGAAAAATTAAAGAAACACTTTGAAAACACACCTGATCTCAATGGGGAAAAATCATGCTGATATTATACTGATATGAACTGTGCAATGTGTTAGGAATGAATGGATTCCACATCATTTGATGGAAATGGAAATGATCAACCTACAGAGGGCTAAATTCAAAGACACCCCATAAATCAAGTGAAAAAAATGATACAGCAGGCTAGTCCATTTTGCTGAAATTTCATTGCAGCAACTCAAAATGGTACTCAGTAGGTTGTATGGCCCCCACGTGCTTGTATGCATGCCTGACAAAGTCAGGGCATGCTCCTAATGAGATGACAGATGGTGTCACTGATCTCCTGGACAGTCTGAGGTGCAACCTGGCGGTGTCAGATGGACTGAAACATGTTCCAGAGATGCTCTATTGGATTTAGGTCAGGTGAGCGTGGGGGCCAGTCAATAGTATCAGTTCCTTAACCCTCCAGGAACTGCTTGCATACTCTAGCCACATAAGGCTGGGCATTGTCGTGCACCAAGAGGAAAACAAGACCCACAGCACCAGCGCAGGGTCTGACAGTGGGTCCAAGGATTTCATCCCCACACCCAATCAGAGTGACAGTCAGGGTGCCGTTGCCTAGCCTGTAGAGGTCTGTGTGTACCTCCATTGAAATACCTCCTCAGACCATCACTGACCTACCAGAGGACGTCAGGCCCTCAGGCCACCCTCATGAAGTCTGTTTCTGTTTGTTTGATCAGAGACATTCACACTAGTGGCCTGCTGGATGTCATTTTGTAGGACTCTGGCAGTGCTCATCCTGTTCCTCCTTGCATAAAGGAGCAGATGCCGGTCTTGCTGATGGATTAAGGACCTTCTAATCTGTGTAACCTCTGTGTGATCCAGGTATCGCCTCATGCTACCAGCAGTGAAAATGGCCCTAACCAAATGTAAAACTAGTGAAAAAACAGAAAAGATGAAGTGGGAAAAAATGTCATCGGCCTCCACCTGTAAAACCATTCCTTCTTTTGTGCCCCTGTAGCACACTTGCTGTTAACTACATTAACACAAAAGCAGCTGAAACTGATTAACAACCCTCTGCTACCTGGACCAGATCGATATACCAGATGATGCTACACTCTGATTAAAAAATGTTCCTCTATTTTTTTTTTTTTTTTTTGTTGAGCAGTATATAATCTGCAGCAACAAATGTCCCATTGTTAGTGAGCATAGATTACTGATGCAGCTACTATAGGATTATATTATATCTCACTGGGCCAAAAGCAGGGTACATCCTGGACAGGTCACCAGTCTATTAAAGGATATATGTATATATAAAGATAAATATGCATGTATAAATAAGATTTATTTGACTTGACAATATTAAACTTTGTCGTTTTTGTTCTACTCTATGTTTACTGAGTAGTTGTTTTGTTAGTTAATTGAGAGACACAAAAAACAGAAGTAGATAATGCTTCAAATATGGATGTTGCTGTAAAGAAGTCGAGGTTATGGGTGCACCAAAAACACTGTTGTGGGCAAGGAGGCACAAAAAGATGTACTCAACATGCAGTACTTGAGTAAATACACAAGATGTAAACTGGATTAAGAATAAAGTTTTACAAGTCCACAGCAACTAATGTAGTTTTTGTCATTAGTTTGTGTGCCAACTAATGCATATATGTCAACACTAAACTGGAGTGGATCTTTTGGTCTTACCAGACATCAGCTTTCCTTCCATAGCCCTCTCCACTGATCACTTCTGGACTCATCCAGTAGGGGGTGCCGGTTACAGAGCGCATGCCGGCGCCAGACATGCAGATGGTCTGGAGCCTCTTGCTGGCACCAAAATCACCGAGCTTCACGTTGCCTGCTGAATCCCGCAGGATGTTGGCACCTGAAAGCCACAGTTGATATGGAACAAATATTACATGTCAATAATCATCTTCAACACACAGAAAGACCCAGGCGTCACATGATAAAACGCCAGACATTTATTTTCTTTCTGCGGAGCAGGATGACTCGGTATCTGCAGTTAAACAGGACTACCTTTGATGTCCCTGTGTACAATCATGTTGCTGTGCAGATAGGACATGCCTTCCAGGATCTGTCTTGTGTATTTCCGGGTGACATTTTCTGTCAGGGCCCCGTAGGCCTTCAGCTGATCTTTGACTGAACCCTGATAGGAAGAAATCACAGGTTTTACATTGTAATGGTAAACAGTTTAACCACTTTGAATCACAGATAATGAATACAAGAAAGAGTAAAGACAACCAGCTAAAAAGTCAACTTATGCAACAGCAAACCACTGGGTCTGAGTCAAGAACAGGAAGTTTCCTTTTCCTACTTTAGTAACGTCTTTATCTCACTAGTTTCTGAACCAGTTAAGAAGCTACTCAGTTATTGTGACCAAAAGGGAGTACCTGTAGTGGTTTGGCCCCTATAATTTAAATGTAGTGGTCACACCACTTTTCTGAATACCTAAAAATGTTTATATTGTCAGCATAGCATGAGTGCAAAACATTAACCCATGGGAACTTGTTGTCCTTTGTGTCTGCTCTCCCTCTGTTTCAATTTCATGCCCTCATACGACTAGTTTCATCAGTGCTACATGCAATGGAAATGAACACAAAGCCTGCGGTTAGGCGAATGATTATTATAAAAACAATCACTGCTCTGGCTGAATCTGTAAAACGAGAGCTGCTGGGACTCACCCCCGGCATGTACTCCATGAAAATGGTGAGAGTCTTCTCATTGTGGTCCCTCAAACAGCCGTAGTACTGAACAATGCGCTCGTGATGCAGGTTTTTCAGCAGCTGGATTTCACACTCTAAAGCGCTGACCTCCTGCACACGACAGTAAAAACGGGAAAAAGGAAAATTAAAAACTGAGGACGCAAAAAGCAGCAACAAATAAGCAAATAAATAACACAAAATATATCATTTTTGATCATTTCTGCTTCTTTATTGATTTGAAAAATGGAAAATGTGGATTTCAGACACAACTAATCCCCGCCTCCCCAGGCTCTGTGATACCAGTTACCACTAAGCACTCATCACAAACAAATGCAACCATAAACAGAGGGATGACAAACAGGATTTTATGACTGTATTTGGAGTCTGCCAAAAGTGGAAACTAAGACAGAGAGTCAATAAAAGCCAACAGCACAGTTCCCTAAAAGAAGTTCCTGTGTTTACTTGAGAGAATTAGGCCACAACAGAGAAAGAGAGAGAGGGGAAGAGCAGGAACTCGGAAGGACACAAAGTAATCCCCAGGTCTCCACACTGAAGCTGGTTTAATAGAAACAAATACTAATTCACATTTGCCACAAGCAAGGGGTGGGAGGTGGGGTGTGAAGGGGTAACAGGAGGTCAAGGCAAGTCAAGTGCTGACCCATCACCCTCCGCCACCACTACAATATTTGGCTCCTCTTAGATACAGGAAGTGACAGTGCATGTTTTCTCTGTGGCAGACAGGAAAAGAAATTAAAATGGGGAAGGGGGGGGGGGGGTTTGATTGAGGAAAGACAACCACTACGATGCATTCCACTTATAGTTTGTTGATTTTCCTTCCAGCAGGCTTTTATTTTTTTCTCAGGGGATAAAATAAAACGAATCCAGAGCTGTAACTAATGTGTAGATGTTGGTTGATTTATTAATCCCATGCTTGGCTAGTCCTGCTAACAATCTGCATTCCAGCATAATGGCCTGAACAGATCATTATATGAAGTCATACTTGGCACATTCACAGCTGGACATTGGTCCAGATTCATGACTTGTTAGTACTATACAACCTTAAGTTTGATCTTTTACAATAAAAAAAACCCCCAAAAACAATAATGTCATTATTCATGAGTTATATAGTAAAAAATGGGTGTGATGTAATTTCCTGACAACGACAGCACAATTTTAATGTGCCACCAATAGGAAAAGTTTGCAAATACTAAGAGGATAATAAGGGGTCCCACACCAAAAGACATTGTGGAAATAAGAGCACCGGGGAAAGAAATGGTGAAAACACATATAAAAAAAAAAAAAATCCTGTGTCTGTGAAGGTATTTGCAAAGTTACCTCTGCTAGCTTCTCACCTTGCTGGTCTCAGGACTGTCAGGATCAAACTGGACTTGCTTGGCAGCCAGCTCTCTCCCAGTATCCACATCGTAACACAGGTAAACCTGACCAAATGCACCCTGGCCCAGAAGTTTTCCTCGGCGCCACGTCACTGGAGCGCTTGGAGCTGAAAATAAACAAACAAAATCACTCTGTTGTTATTTTTTTGTTCTAAGTAAACATACACTAAGTGACATCATTCTCGAATTATCGCGTTCACAAGGTTTTCAGAAAACCTGACCTCTGACCTTTATTGTTGGGTCAAAGTCGCCGAGATTCAAACTTGTTTGAAATTTTTAGTAGATGCATCTATGATGTGAATTTGAACATCCTAGGTCACATGGTTTTCAAGCTATCACGTTCAAAACTTGAAAATTGTCTAACAATACCCTGAGGGGTGCAAAGTTTCTGCCAAGTTCAGTTATATTTGATTCATTTTTACTCCCACTACAATTTTGCTCCTGTGGATAATTTTACGAAGACATGGTTTATAAACTGATCTAATTTAAACCAATGAAACAGTTTTTTTTCTCCTTTATGGTGAAATAGAATAGAATGCCTTAAAATATAACAGGAACTCTGAGAAAACATGATTGTGATAAGCTTCAGCTGAAAAATGTCATTACTGGTGTTGGCCCTGCAGTGACTCATTTATTCTTCTCCATCACGCTCTCTGTGTATAGACATTTTGTTAAGAGTTAAGCTAAACTCACACTTATGGGCAACAGAACGATCCTGGGGACGCAGCCTGCCTTGTGCGTCGACCTGCTGCCAGCTGCCCAGACTCTCCTCACTGCCGTTAAGTGACCGCCTCGAGGGCACTAGAGTGAAAAGGTTCCCCTGAGGGCGACGAATCCGTGGAAATGTTCGGCGACCTGGAGGAGAACAGAGCGTGGCTGAGATCAATATAACCTTGTGAATGGGGAGACTGAGCAAAGCTATACTACAGAACGATGCGGTAAGAGAAACTGAGCATACTTGAAAAAATGCTAGATACATAGTAGACACTGTTAGTCTTACCTTCACTGTGGTCCTTATAAGGGAGGGAAACAAGGTACCTACGAGGAAAGGTGCCCCCCTTCCCTGCCACCCTGTCATATACATGATTCTCCCGATCTAAAAAAACAAATAGATAATAGATAATTAATTAATGTTGTCCCCTTGGCTTATGAAAGGACAGGACAGTTTGCTAAAAATATGAAGAAGCTGTCTCTGGGTCCTCGTGGCTTTAAAAACATTTAAAGCCATGAACTTTATGCTCATCACACTGTGTGCCTTATTACTTGAATGCTGTATTAACATAACATTTTTGCATAGTTATTTGCATCTACCTGAGCACTCTTGACGATTATCGGGGTAACTCTTGGCTCTGTGCATGCGAGACTTCCTCAGTGAGGGGCTGTGTAAGAGGAGAGGGAAAGACAAAGATTGAGATATTTTGAGAGCCTTCCGAAAAAAGAAAAAAAAAACAAAACATTTCATCAGACAGAATTAGGGTGTTTAAATAAAACGTTTTTAGAGTTATTTTGCAAACACCAGTTCTGGAAATCGAATGGAAAAATGATAAAATAAGGCATGAGTAATGAGTTCCTGGCAATGTTATTTTTACATTTAGCAGGCAGAGCTTGTTTGTCACCTGTCTGAGTTGCTGTCCAAAGACTGGCAGCTTCCAGAAATGGAGTTCTCTGCACTGCTCCAGGGATCCAGCACCTGCACAGGGCACAGTGGAAAATTCGGTGTGTCCATGTCTGTGTGCATGCACGTGTGCTTTGTGTACACGGCGGACTTTTTTCTTTGAAAACTTTCATCTTCTGTAGAACAGCTGCATTGCAAAATAGAGATGAGCAAATCTGGGGAATTCACTGAGTACTTTGTTCAGCTTTTTAACTTTCAGACTTAACTTTAATTTCTTAGTAACTTGTTTCCAAAATCTCATCATGTCAGCCACACAGTCCATTAACAACCAACATCAGAAAAGATCTCAATTCAATCTCATTATGTAAGCAAATCTTTAAAGTCCTAATCACAAACATACAGCATCCATGTGAATTCTATTATAAGGTCTTTTGTTTCCCCAGTATGAATAAAGAGATGGCTCACGCATTGATCGCTGGTCTCAGGGATGAACTCCCCCTCACTGTTTATGCTGGTGTATGAACCTTGGCGGGCAATCCTCTGCTGGCGTTCAGGGACATAGCCAGGAGGTGGTGAACTACGCCCTGTGTTCTGAGAACCTGGGATCAGACAGAAATTGTGAGCATGTGTATTAGCTAGCTACATGCTATAGAAAAATTTCTTTGCCTAATTTTTAAAACTATTAGGCTCTGTTCCCCTCTACTGGAGCTGATTTTTGTTTTCCTGGAGTACACATAAAAATGAAACATGTTGCAGTTGAGACAAAGAACTCAAGGACACATCCATGCTGTAATTTTTGATTGTCTTCCTGCTGAGCAACAAAGAAAGGAAAACAACAAATGACTATGCTGATTGCTAACATTCTGCCTTGGACGAGAGCACCTGTTGAGAACTGGTTTTAGCATTTACGGCCTGAATTGTTATGATGCAAAGCTTTCAAGCCCTCTAGGAGCCACTTTGACCCCTCCTGCTCTAGAGGAAAAAAAAAATTCTACAACAGACCACTGGTCCGCCACACTAATAGCATTCTGTAATCTGATTGGCTGCTGTCCAGCAGGCATCGTCTGGTGATGGTGAACAGGAAAAGGAAGAGGACCCATTGCAAGAAGGGGAAGCAAAAGAAACGAGAGAGAGTAAAATAAGGAGACAGGCAGGGAAAATCAAGGCAGAAAAAAAAGAAAGAAGCAACAACAAAAATGCAGCATGACAGCTACCCAAGACTGATAATTCATTAACCGTTAAGAGATGTAATCTAATGAGATCTCCTTTTTCAAATCAGTAAAATTAGAAAGAACTTTAAAGACAGTTGAAGTCACAGTATTGAAGTCACAGTATTTACCGGTTGATAGGTGACGCCCTCTGGGCTCAGAGCTTTGGAACACTGTGCTTACGTCTCCAGTGGACTGGGAGGACTTGATCCTCACCTGCTTGCATGGCACATGGTGGGAGGGGGAGGATGCCTGGAGTTTGGGAAAGGAGAGGAGAACCGAAGATGTGAACAAGGCTTCAACACATTTAACAATCACATCGTCATCAAACCAGTTAGTTGAATGCAGATAAATCAGGAACTCAGGTTTTTCACAACTTGGCTCTGTGGTGAAGAAATGGTAGTGATGCAACTGTATACTGTAAATGCACGCCCAGTGTGTGTGTGTGTGTGTGTGTGTGTGTGTGTGTGTGTGTGTGTGTGTGTGTGTGTGTGTGTGTGTGTGTGTG
>JAVDPK010001159.1:73502-107942 GCA_034780415.1 Cichlasoma orientale
GTGTGTGTGTGTGTGTGTGTGTGTGTGTGTGTGTGTGTGTGTGTGTGTGTGTGTGTGTGTGTGTGTGTGTCTTACATTGCTGTGCTCCTGAGTGAGAAGCAGTATCCTGATGCTCTTCATGTTGGAGCTTCGGTCTAGTAAGTCGATTGCCTTGTCAAGGTCATCCTGTCCTCGCAGAGGAATGGACAACTGCCAAGAAGCAAGACAAAAAAGAACACACGCATGCATGTGCGCACACACACACACGCGCAATATCAAAATGACATGGAAACAAATTCTTGCAAAAAATTATAAGCATTCACAGGCTGCTAGACAAACCTAAAATGTGCAAACATGAAAGGGTACTATGAAAGAGAATTGGAACTGATAACTGATGATTCGTTATTAATTTTTCCATTTACCAAATAACTTGCACTTCCTCAAAAGAGGATTTACGCCCATTATTTATTTTAAGAAAATATCTTAGGATTTTAGATTACTATTGAATGAAACAGGCCATCTGTAGATGATACAGTAGACAGTTCTAGCATCTTTTACTTGACTCTGAACATGTCTGGACTCGGTGATCTGTCACTTTGTTGAGTAATGTGAAGGAGCACAGAATGACTTGGGGGCAGGAAGGGGGAGGGGAGGATGCGCAGTACAACACTTTACCTCATTGTTCATATAATGCAGGTCTAGCTGCTGGCCAAAGACTGTCTTGACTTTCTGCTGAATTTCCTCAAACTGCACGGGTCGTCCAAACACCAGGATCCTACACAAATAAACGAAGCAATGAATCACACAGACAAACACGTCGTGAAAGATCTGCATCAGCTGGTAAAGAAACTGCTTTGAGTTACATGCACACATGCAACAAAATACACACAAGCTGTTCTTTTTAGTGTGTGCAGATTCTTTTATGTACACCTTGCATATTTGTGGTTTATGCAGGCAGTCACTGGCTAACCACAGTCCTTTCCCTTGCTATTCTCCAGCTCACATACCATCCTGAATTAAGTACTGGAGTGTGTGCCGAACTGTGAGAAGTGCTCTTTCACGAACTGGAACATGTGACAACAGCTGCATGCCTAAGTGAATGTGTTTATGTCTCCTGCATGAGTTATTAGGCTCTTTCACATTGCACATGGACATATGCTACTTGAAAGTGCGATACCCACACACAGAATATGCATGTTAATGCAAACCACGCCAAACTCACCTCCTCTCTCCTGAGAACTCAAACTTTATCCTGACATCGTCCTGAGAGAAAACAGAAATAGGAAGGTCAAAGAGTGCTTGTACAGTAATCTGCAAAAGTCTCGCACCACTCCTCATTTCTTTATATTTTGCTCCTTAGGATCTGGATTTTTGTGTATTTTTTTTTTTTTTTTAAGTGAGCAATAGTTCTCCAGGCTCTCTCTTTTCTTTGGACATTGGATGCTTTTTTACTCATTTTTTAGTCCAGTCCTTGAATGTGACCAATTTCAGCGGAATACTTTTTAAATTTGTTTATTAAGCCAAACCTGTGAATGACCTATGAATCATTCAAGCATAAAAACCTATTTAACTCAAGGGATGAACCAGAGTGTCTACCCATAACTGACAACTTGCAAAGAACCAATTTTAAATTATATCTTTTGGCACTTTGTTACTAGCAGCCTGTTGCAAAAGCACATAATTTTTTCCCCATTTCTTTAGTCGATTCTTTAAAAATGCCAAAGATAACAGTTTGACAGGCAGAAAATAACATTTTTACGCCAAGAAGGTGGTTCCTAAAGAGCTGTTAGTTGAAAACTTAAATCTTACAGGAACTTAAAAACATATCTTGGCATCGTGTCCAATGTGTCCTTAATGTTTTTTTTAGGAAACTGGACAAGTGGAGGACAACCAAAAAATAAATGAAAGAAACAGCAGGCCTAAAAAAAAACTATATATGACAGATGAACAGTATCTGAAATCATGTCCTTAAGAAATAGAAAAAAAATCCAGCAAAGACCTGAGAGACACATCTGACCCTTCAGTTGATCCAGCTATTGTTCGCCAAAGCTTCATCAGAAATGGCCTCAGTGGAAGGTTGGCTATCATTCTTAGGGAAGGAAAACTCAGATAAAAAGCTGAGTTATGTCAAATTACAAAGAGCTGGACTGAAAATCAGTGGCAACAGGTCTGATGGAGTGATGAATTCAAATTTCACATTTTTGGTTTAAATCATTGTCATTATGTACAGAGGAGGTCAGGAGAAAGGTACAGCAGTTAGTGTCTACAGCCATGTGAAAAAGACGGTGGAGGCTCTGTCATGTACGGGGCTGCATTTCAGCCAGTGGTGTTGGGGATTTTGTCAAAATTGATGGAATTATGAACGCAGAAAAGTACGGTCAGATATGGACAATCAACTCAAACATACAACCAATGCTCTAAAAAGCAGACCTGAATAGAAACAAACACACACACACACATCTTATCTTATCTTATCTTATCTTACACAAACACAGTGTAACACTATCAGTCATAGCGTGGGATCATCTTGACAAGAGAATGGAACAAAAAAGGCAGTCAACATCCAAAGAAGAGTTTTGAATGTTCTTCAAAAAGAAGAACTATTCTTGAAGACTACTTGAAGAAATTACAAGAGAGTTCAGACTGTGTTGAACAATAAAAGGTGGTCACACCAAATATTGACTCTGAAGCCTGTTAGAATTGTATAAACTCTGTTTTTGCCTAATCTACTGTATTTCCATGTATGTTTGCAGGTGTTTCATTAAATCGTCGTAACCATTTCCCATTTTCCTAGCAAAATATAAAGAAATGAGGGATGACGCAAGACTTTCGCACAGTATTGTAAATGGGATGTCTTCACCTGTGGGTCTTGCACATCAGGAGAATTTAGAGAACTTACGTACAACTCATAACAACTGCTATCACACTTACTGAGATTATGTGGATGGCAGAGGAAAGAATGTCTTGTCATGACGCAATGATTCTACATTTTAGGAAATAAACTTATTCACCTTCTTGCAGAGTTACACGAGGAGATTGTCTCGTGACTGACAATCAGAAAGCATGAAGCTACAGCCAGGATCTGCTTGGCTTAGCTTAGACTGGAAACAGAGAGATCAGCTAACATAGTCCTGTCCAAAGGTAACAAACTACACCTACCACCAGCTTTAAAGCTTACCAACTAAGTTATTTCCTATTGCTTTATTTGCACAAAAACCAAAGTGTAATATTGTAACTTGAGTGCATAACTATGGCTTAGAATTGAGGATGTTGACCATGAACAGCAACAGCCTGGCTCAAATCTAGACACAGACATTTGCTGTATTTTTCTCTCTTGCATACAGTACTTTCCCTACTGTTACTCTGCCCCATTATGTGCAGTATGTCCCAGCAGATATAAGAGTTATATCAATCTTTGGATGCAACTTTTGTAAGAAGGTGAATGAGATACTTTCCCACAACATTGCTCTATTTGTCTCAACAAACACTAAAAAATTATGTGCTTTTGCAAAATGCCACTTTTTCTTTTTTTTAAACACAAGCAGAATATACTTTTAGAGAAGAAGCTAAAAAATAAATTCTGGATGAAGGAGAAGCAAAGGCGTGAGTTGCTTTGGAAATTCATGTCATTTTGTTAAAACTGTGAACCGTGTGACTCAGGAGAGATACTAAAAGCATCATGAATTTTGCCAAATGGTTATGAGCAGTTACACTGAGCTCTATTACAGCAGTTTTCTCAAACAGAAATTCTATGCTTGACACACTTGTCCCTCCTGAGTTCTAGATTCAGGGTTTTCAATTCAGTTGAATTTCAAAGCAAATCTCACTGTGGCTGAACAGTCGTGCTGTGGGCTGATTACTACATTTATGACACTTCATTCTCAACTTAACTACATATGACTTACAGAAAAAGTATTTCTATAAAACACAACACATTTGTTGAAGACATAACAGCTAAGAAAGCAGTTTATGAAGATAGTCAAATTTATGGGGCTTAACCTTCATTTAAACCTGTTGCTTAAGGGTCTTGACTAATACTTGTCCTCTTTACCTCTTCAGAACTACATTACAAAACTCTTTAGTCTTTTTAGACTTGAGAAATCTTGAAGTCGTATATGCATATGGGACCAATGTGTTTCATCTCTGATTTGTATGAGATCAAATTTAAGATCATTTCTATTTTTCCTGGGTTTAGAGCTTGATTATGATGGCATCATTACATTAGCTCTTTAGTCTCATTAATCTTTTTAAATAATTCACTCTTATTTTATAGCCAAATTGTGATGGACTGATGCCGTACCTGTCTGTTGGCCTGTGCTGGTGTCTTAGGTTTACCGCTGTCGTAAGACAACACAGGCTGGCGCCGTGTCATCTGGAGGGCAACGAGGTCCTTCATTATAGAGTGGAGAGCCTGCCTCTCATCTAGAGAGGATAATGGGTTGACAAAAAAAAAAAAAACACGCACAATTAGAGTGTGGATTAGCACATGGGTGTGTGATCATGGCAGAAAGTGAAAGAGATATGAGCTCTGCACTAAAAGTTGTGGAGGGACAATTAGTCATCTTTAACTGCAGCTATATTGGAAACCATCCTGTGACAGAGTACTAGAGGCTGGAAAGAAGTGCAGTGTTTTTGATATGCTTATTCCCACATTTGATCTCAGGGCAAGTTCTGTCTTGGCTGGACAAGCTCATGAAGGGAAAATATTCCCCTTGTGTAGCTTGGACAGACATCATACAGCCTTGGGGCAGCTGAATGAACCAGACCCCTATCTCCAGAATGGCGAAAACCAATCCTTCACCTGGCTGTCTGGAGCAACAGCTCACACCAGCTTTGGCCTCGGGCATGATGATGCTTGCGTTATGCTTTAAATGTCTGTTTAACATCAGAAGACTTACTCATTGTGGTGCTGTTTGCGAACGAAGTCTACAAACCGGTCTTCAGAAACCTGCAACTTGTCTCTGAAAGGAGAAAGGACAGATGTGACAAAGGGTATCACACACATCTTGTATGCCAGTACTTCAGCCAATAAGAATATCACCTTACTGGTAAATGTTATGGAGATGAGGAGACAATTTAAAAAAAAAAAAAAAAAGAGTCTCAGAATAAAAACAGAAGCTTGGCGTGACAAAGAACCTGCTATTTTGTACCCATCTTATAAGCAATTAAAGTAATGAAATTATACATTAGCGTTTAATGCGTTTCAGAGAATCTCATTTTCATTCACAACATAAATCTCTTCTCATGCTGGATTCCTCGCAGGCACGTAACCTAACCCTGCAGACCACAGACCTAAAGAGGTTTTTTTCTGACTGGAAGGCTAAGCGAACGTGAAGGCGTGCAGTGCATGTGAGAATGTGTGCTGCGAGTTTGCCCATGAGAAAGAATGACAGTTGGAAACGACTGTAATTCAAGCTGCCCTGGCAGTGATTATTCTGGCCCTGTTCATATGGGAAAAATGTTCTTTGTGAGGAGTTTTCTGCCATTTCAAGTATCTACCAGCTTTAAACGACGCCCTTTGCATGAGCTGCAAAACTCCGCTGTGTCATAACTCTTTTGTTGATGTTAAAAAGGCAATATTATCAGCCCTGTTCAAGACGTCAATAGCATTATAAACTGAGGCATTTCCTTCAATGGAGAGGGCTTCCCTCATATTTGCACCAATAAACCATGGAATTTAAACTAATTCAGCAAAGACGAATACAAAGCACTTTAGAGTTTCTCGTGACTTTGAGGTCTTTTAACGCAAACTTTGTTTTCACAAATGCACAAATGGTTAAATATTGTTTGGTAAATCAGATACAACTGACTCACTGCCAGCAACTAAAGTATAAAATAACTATGTTTTTTTTTTTTTATGGGTTCCCCAGGAATGAAACGACTTCTTCTCACCCAGTTCCGGTACCTCAACAAGATATCTGGTGACATTATGTACAATCTGTGTACCACACTGAATCCTTAGGAACACTTTTATGACCAGCAACTTGAAGCCAAAGATTGAGAGAAGATGATTCACCCTGACATGTGCTTTACCTTTCCTGAAATATACTGTAGCCAATTAATCCATCTACACAAGTTCTATCATTAGATGCCAAGTAAGCCTCGAAAGCTAAGGACTGGTTAGATTTAGAATATAACTGTGACCAAAAAAATAAATTAAAAATCTGGTCAAAGAAGGTCAGACGAGAAGTTGAACACTGTCTGAGTCTGGAGCCAAGAGCAGAGGTTGTCTGTCTGTACTCTGTAGCCAAAAGGCTGTCTTAAAGGAAAACAGGAACAAGAGAAACTCATGTACATAAAATAAGCAGCATCGGCACCTGAGGCAACTCATTGACTTTGTGGATTTCTGGGTAATAATCACCCGCAGGAATGCCGGGCATGTCCGTCTGCGGTCGCCGGAGCGTTGCCACATTGCTTTCAAGCTCATGCTTCTCTCATGTTCCCCTGCCAACGGTGAAGGTGCCAAATAGTTTTGTCCTTCAGTCCTTGAACTTGTTTATGGCATTAAATACCCAAGTAAATAGAACATGGAGTTTATGTAGTGTGAATTTCTCACTGCTGCATTAGTGTACAGTCACTTCAGGTAACGGGGAGCAATTACTTCATGCATTGCCTAAAAACTGTGTGAGAAAGAGAACAGTCAGCACACTTTATCTACAAACAAAACCTCAACTCAAGTGGTCCTTATAGTCACCAGCACAACAACAAGCCTCTCTGTCTAATCCCCAAGCTACCCTCATCTCTCTCTGGCTTCTCCTGATTTTAATTACCTCCCAAGCGGAATGTGGGGAATTCAATGGAGAGCAAAGCTGCACTGTACCAGTCCAGTCAGCTGTGCCTGCTTTATTTTCCTTGTATCGCATTTCCAGGACCAGCAGGATTTACATGGATTTTCCTCCACCCTTTCTTCTCTGTCTGCTTTGAGAGGTGTTTAGTCTGAGGCTGTTTTTCTCAGCCACAGTCCCCTGTCTCAAGCCAGTGATGCATTTGGACTGAGGGCTTCGCAGCAAAATCCCATGGCCTGATGTCTGTCCTGTTTCAGGTGCACATGTGCTTTTCATTTAGGGGAACCCACCACATTTAAATATTGCAATCTCAACAAAGACCTGGTGCTTTTCTTGGCTGGGTGAAGTTTTAGAATGTCCTCTGTAGTGTTTTCACACATGAAAATACATTGAAAATCAAAGCCAATGTGCAAATGTGTATCAAAATCGGAGTTTTGGAAATCCTGTTCATTGTGCATGTTACAAACGAGTCCATTTCTTAGTCTTCAATACAAATATGGCAAAAATGAAACTCTTTCCAGTGTGGGGAGTAAATCCAGCCTTTCGAAGCATCTTCTATCTGTCTCCTTTCAGTACAGCATCATGCAAAATACTGCAAATAATACACAATACGTATTTACTTAGTGTTTGCATTACTCACAATCACTTCTCTTTTTCTTTAAACAGTCACATGAAGTTATGAGAAAGTCTGTAATGTAATTTTAGTGAGGCAACTGACTTACATTTACTCATCAGGTAACAGGGTTTTTTTTTCTGCCTCTCTTTGATGCAATGCTCTGCTCTGCTCACTAATGTGGTCCAAAATACTTGCCCTGTTGACCTGAGTTATTCTTTTAAACTCTGTCACACTTAAATATAGACCTCTGCATATAGTAAAATGACTATATTTGAGTGTAGGTGTTTGTTATCAGGTTCTCTCAGACTTCATTGATATACTTTATTTTTCCTGTGCTGCTCTGAAATTCAAATCCATACAAAATAACTAATGACTAATTTAGATGCTAAAAAATAAAAATCAAAACATCTTAATTTTTTCATTTTTTAATCTGAATCTGTTCTGAGAGCAGCAGCTGTTTCTTAAATTGTTTGATTTAATGTGTAACTGCAAATGGGTTTTTGCTGCAAAATAGCACAACCCTTTCCCCTCCACGAATTGCCACCTTATCGTGGTGGAGGGGTTTGCATGCTCACATGATTCCAGGAGCTTGGTGCTTTGTAGATCAGGTGGCTCAATTCTGTAATTGATTTTAATATATCATCAGAGCTGCGGCCGTATGCCTTGGATATTCAGGTAAAGAAAGGGGCAGAGCTGTAAACTGATCACCACCTGGTGGTGAGTTGGATCAGGTGGTGGCGGAGGATGCTGGACAGACCTGGCATACTCAAATGTGTAGTAAGGGTACGTTGGGAGTGTTTGGCAGAAGCCCCGGTCCAGAAGATCTTCAATTCCTACCTCTGGCAAAGCTTTGACAGCATTCTAAGGGAGGCCGGGGACACTGAGTCTGAGTGGACCATGTTCCGCGCCTTCATTGCCAAAACTGCTGCAAGGATCTGTGGCTGCAAAGTGGTTGGTGCCTGTCATTGTGGCAATCCCCAAACCGGATCGTGGACACTGGCAGTGAAGGGGGCCATCAGGCTTAAGGAGTCCTATCAAACTTGGCTGACTTGTGGGACTCCAGCAGACAGGTATGGACAGACCAAGCAGAGTCCAGCTCTGGCAGTAGCTGAAGCAAACACTCGGGTGTGGGAGGAGTTTGATGAGGACATGGAGCAAGACTTTCACTCTTTCGCTTTGGCAATTCTAGCAAACCTTCAGGTGACCCAGGAAAGGGAAGGAGCTTCCAGCTCACACTGTTTACACTGGAGACGGAGTACTGATGTCCTTAACTGCAGATATAGTCAGTCCTACATCCCACTGACAAACCTTCTGTAACGGAAGCAAAGTCTGGAAACGAGAGGGATGACTGGCCCGTCACTGTGGCTGAGGTCACTGAAGTAGTCAAAAAGCTCTTCGGAGGTCTGGCGCCCGGGGTGGATGAAATTTGTCCTGAGTTCTTCAAGACTCTGGATTTTGTATGGCTGTCTTGGTTGACACACCTCTGCAGCATCACATGGAAGTTGGGGACAGTGCTGCTGGATTGGCAGACTGTGGTGGTGATCTGCCTTTTCAAGTAAGTAAATCACCAAAGTGTCAGCGTGAGTTCCAGTTTCAGAGGAATCACACCTGAGCTTCCCCAGGAAGGTCTACCAAGGTGCTGGAGAGGAGAGTCCATTCGTTAGTCGAACCTTGGATCAAGGAGGAAAAATGTGGTTTCTATCCTGATCGTGGAACACTGGACCAGCTTACCAACCAGTCTACATGTGCTTTGTGGACTTGAAGACATTCAGTCGCATCACTTGGGATATCCTGTGAAGGGTGCTTCAAGAGCATGGGGTGACTGGCCCATGGCAATGGGTCATTCAGTCCCTGCACAACTGTAGTGAGATCTTGGTTCACATTGCTAGAAGTAAGGCTCTTCCGGTGAGAGCTGGACTCTGCAACGGCTGTCATTTGTCACTGATTCTGTTCACAGCTTTTATGGATAGAATTTCTCGATGTAGCCAAGTAGTGGATGACTTCTGCTTTGGTGGGTCAGAATCACATGTCTGCTTTTCACAGATGAAGTTCTTCTGGCCTCATCAGGCAGCTGGGAGGAAAATCAGCACCACCAGTGAGCACCGAGTCCTCAGCTGGAAAAGAGTGGAGTGCTCTCTCCAGGTCAGGGACGAGTTGCTGTCCCAAGAGATTAGAGCAGGAGACTGACATTTGGATTGGCACTGCGTCTGCAGTGATGCGGTTGCTGTGCCAGTCTGTTGTGGTAAACAGAGGGCTGTGTGTGAAGGCAAAGCTGTCCATTTGCAGGTCGATTTACATTCCTACCCTCACCTATGCCCACGAGTTCTGGGTCGTGACGGAAAGAACAAGATCATAGGTACAAGGCGAAAATGAGACGCCCTCTGAAGAGTGGCTGAGCTCTCTCTTAGTGATAGGGTGAAGAGTTCAGTCATCTGGGAGGGATAGAGTAGAGACGCTATTCGAAATGAGCCAGTTTAAGTGGTTTGAGCATCTAACTAGGATGCCTCCTGGGCACTTCCTAGGTTTGGTGTTTCAGGGATATCGTACTGGGAAGAGGCCCAAGGGCAGAAACTTTACACGCTGGAGAGATTATGCCTCTCAGCTGGCTTGGGAATGCCTCAGTGTGCCCCGGATGAGCTGGAGGAGATGACCAGGGATTGGGAGGTCTGGGCTTCTCTGCTTAGACTGCTGCCCTCATGACCCAAACCCACATAAGCAGCAGCAAATGGAATGGAATAGCACATGTGCTATTAAGCTAATAAGGGGGAAGCAGAGCTGTTACATAGTCACTATGAAATGTGTTTTTAAAATCTACCCAATTGAAAAGGTATATTCAACACTGACCCTTGCACAGATTGAGACAGACAATCCCGATCTTTTATGGGAACTTAGGTTTTTGAAAATATTAAATAATACAATCTGCGTCCATTTCAAAGTTTTTACAGCTTTTTATACCGTCCATCTTTTTTAGATAAACGAATTTGATACCAAGAAAATAATTAAAAGTTCCAGGACTTAGCCCATTCATTTCTAAAACAAACAAAACAAAACAAAACCCTACCTCCTTAAATAATGAGAAATTTTTACATTTCTGTTTTTGGTACACTGGTTACATTGATCCTACAGTAAATAATCCAATATATAATCCCGACATTATTTTTTCCCTATCACATTAACACAGCATAATTAACACCTGTCACTCCCCTCAGGTGTAGCTCACAACCCTCACCTGTCGTCTCAGGAGGTCAGGACAGGACCGAGCAACTCCTGCGTGCAGCAGACTGGTCACCGTAGTCTAGCGGCAGGAGTGACGCAGTAGGTCCAGCTGCTAACGTCCATCAGCGTCAGACCCACACACCGGAGCGAGTGTGTGAGTGTAAAGGCGCCATCGGCGGGGCTGACCCCCCCAGGTACCGGGGCTTGTCTTCTTTAACGGAAAGTTAGAGCACACACAGAAACCGATTCTATCCAGGTTGTAAAAACAAGCACAGTCACATCAGGCAGCTGTAAGCTTCACACAGAAAATGTTCCGATGGGAAAATCTACATCAAACCGCTCCAGCTGTGTCCCAGAGGCAAACTTCTGCGCCGCTGCAGCCTCGGATCCTTGGAAAACTTAAATTTCCAAAACATCTTTAGAAGTTACACGAGAAATCTGTTTTCAGACCGTCCGGACAGAAATCCGTGTTCCATTACTGTTTCAAATGCGCACAAAAACTGGCAAACCAAAGTGTAACAATAACCGTATGGCCTGTATGAAATCCATTTGTGGGTAGCAGCTCGCCAGGGGGAAAAGACCGTGCGATTTCCGTGAGTCTGATGGCCTCTCTTCCTGCTAAGTTTGCAGATTTTCCTCGTCCGTGGTTCCAGGTTTGAATCCAAAATATTCTAGGCAGGAGATGTCTTTATTCTTATTGCTGCATGGTCTGTAACTGCATCTCAGTGCAACGTGAAAAAGGATACAAACATAACCAGGCAAGATTACATGAAGGCCTATCTATCTGGCCTATAACAAAAGTGCAGATGAATTTAATTGAAAGAGCACCGTGCTGAGTTCAGATTAAACAGAACACAGACTGAAGGGTCAACGGCAGAAAAAAAAAGTACTACCTTTTCAGTTTATTATATACTTTAACCAGATTCGCTATTTCAAGCGAAGCAAAGTAGGATAAAGTCCATCGATGTTTAGACTTCACAGGGCTGCAGACTGTAAAAATGCAGATCTCGGAGTATTCATGTACGAAGCAAACTGAAATGTAAAAAAAAAAAAACATAAATTCTAAGAGTTCAGTCTGTTTTCAGCGACAGTAACAAAAGCTGACTTTTGGTGTCTGGAGCCATCGGTCGTCCACAACTTTTCCGAACCAAAACAAAGCTAGAAATAATCTTCAGCCGAATACGTCAAACTTCCTGACAGAAAAAATATCGCCACCGGAACCAGCTTTTATGCTTCAAACAAGTCGTGAAAGCAGCTCGCAAACGTTGTATCCGTGTTTCCCAAATGCTTTACTGTCCGCCATCCATACGCAGGTAATAACATTGATTTATTCCCAGGGGGATTTCTGACTACTAAACTATCCAAATTAACGCCGTGAAGCGGGGACGCGCTGTTACTTGGTGGAAGTCTTCTTACAGGAGCGCGCACAATATTATTAGTGGGGCGGACCAGCTGTGACGTCGTGTGAGGCATTTAATGCTGCTAAAAGAGTTGGAAAATCCGTATTTCAATGCTTTGAACGCTACCATGACTGTCTTCATCGGTGTAATTACCTCATCAACTGTTTTCCTTTAACCTTGAACAATCACTTGCATTCGCTCACTGAATTTAAGTGAAACGTCAGGTTATTCTCTTGAATATGTCTATTTTATTTTCGTTTCAACAGTATCGGACCTGGATTAGAATACTTAAGTAAAAATGAACAAAGGTTTAATCTTTAGTATATTATAGTATTATTACAAATTAATTTCTTTGAAGCATTTATTACACTTTCTTGCAACAATTATATGTATAGTACAGCTGAGTAGTTTTTCTAAAACTATATCTGTTTTTACAGCTCATTTGTTTTATATGTGAAATCTTTATTTGTAGAACTGAATTTGTCAGGTCAACATAGCAGAGTAAAATGCACAGTATGTTTCTCTGCAATGTAAGGGAATACAAGTATAGTGTATCAAGTACTTCAGATTTTTACTTAAATGTGCCCAATTACACTTTACCTCTGCATTTGACTGAAATATTTATAAACATTTACAGACTGCAATTTTACCTTACATATAAGTTATGATGCTTTGTTCTATCTAATTTGTAGTGTTCTTACATGGCAGCTATACGTCTAGAGATGCAAGGATTTTACCACAAATAATACACAAACACTGTTAAAAAAAAAAAAATCAATGTCTTAAATCAACACCAGCATTTTAATTTTTTTTCTCCAAAAGCACGTAAAAAAAAATAAAAACAAAAATATGCACAAATGATTGTGTATATTGGCGTAGAAAGAGGGCTCTCATACTTTAAAATGTTCCATACCACAACTAAGCAAGAGAGAGGAAGAGGAAGAGAGGAGAAAGACTGCAAAGAGTCCAAGCATCCTTTTGCTGTAAGGCCACCTCAATCCACAGGTCATGTCTGTAATTTTTAATACACTTTCAAAGATGCATACATTTAAAATGTCTCGATGACAACAGCAATAAAAAGTAATTCCACATTAAGTTTAGCACAGAAATGAAATGACTCACAGATTTAACATTAAAACGTCACACTGCAATCATTCACCTGAGCCTTGTGGCACCAGTGTAAAGTGTACCTTGTCTGCTCTATTAGACTTAGACATTGCAATTCACAGATTTTGCAGTTGTACCTTGGCGAACTGCTAACAGAGAATGACAAACACAGCATTTTCAGATACAATTCTCTTGATTTTTAAAGCATTCTCTGGGATCCAGAGGACCATTTTAAAATTACATACAGAAAACATACACGTTCACACACAGTAGAATTTGAATTATTGTACATGTGAATAAAAATGGTTAGGTTAGGAAAAGAAAAATGATTGCTGGTTGTGTGAAATAATCCTATGTTAAAAAGTGGGACTGTACAATGACCGGGTCCGTTTTTGAGAAGGCATGATCACAAGATTTTATTGTAAAGATCTGTGCACTCAAAGGTCTTTTGAAAAAGCAATAAGGTCAGCTCTTTGTTTTCTAAGGCTTCTCTTAAAAAAAAAAAAAAAAAATCCAACTGTTTCGCTTCCTATTCTGCACAGCAAGCTCAAATTCACAGTAAACCTTCAGTCACAAAAAGTACTTTGTGCCATTCAAGTGTCAGTGGTGCTCATGCATTTTATAAAATTAGATAATTTAATGGCTTTTGAGTCATTCTTTGTATAGACTGAAATAAAACCATGGAAATCTAACTTGAATTAATTTTTTCTTACATGTTGCAATTAAATAAGATTAAAAGAAGAGGTTGCTCAGCAGTTATACTGCTGACATACTCAAAAACCTGCTGTTGCTTGAGAAACAGTTTCATCCTCTCACGCCAGACACTACTGTCACACTTTCCCCAGCAGGGGGTGCTCTGCACTGGGTTTTGCATGCAGCATGCAGCCACACATCAGGGTGCCCAGGGTGACAAACTCTCTATCCATCTATTGTAAAATTTATATTAAAAAATAGGTCCAGTTGCTTAGCTGCATTTAGCAAATAATACAGGAGATGAAAACAAGAAGGCATTAATTGAAAAAGGACTTAGGGGTTCATGACACAGTGATTGGATGTTTATGTCCCCCATGGAAAAAAAACAAAACTATTCACTTATATGAACACACTCTAATACAGCATTGAAAACGTCATCACAAGACAACATTTGACAAGCATGAAATGATGAAGCAACACAGTTGTGAGGCTTAAGCTCTGTCCATCAACATTTTCATTTATACCACACATGCAGTAATCAATTGAACCAGATGTTTACAGTTCCTCTTAAAATGTTTCATAGAACAGAGAGAGTGATGTTAACTTAATAAGCCTCAACTTCCCTGTCATTATTAACATCTTGTCTGGTGATCACGTGTAGTTTTATGTGCAAGACGAGGGTACGGTCTGGTGGGGAATGTCTACTAATCACAAACTACGGCTAGTACACGGGCAGTATACAAAACACAATCTGAAAAATCCATTAAAATCTTCACCGTAAAAAGCATCAATCAAATCTAAACTCAAGCAGTTCTAAAAACTTTTAAAAAGAGAATTGCTATGCCAGTGAAACAAATGAAAATAACAACACAAAAGATCAATACAGTCATAAGATAAGGCTATTAAGACCCAGTCATACCAACTGCAAGGATAAGACTCAATGTGGTCATTAAAATAAGGAAGAACCATGTGATGAAGTGAGCAATAATAAAACTAACAACAATTTAAACACAAGAGGTGAGCTGTTGCTAATGTGCGCAGTTATTTTACAGTACATTGTACCCTGTTTGTTCCTCAAATATATGAAACCTGTCAAACCTGCCTGACAGCACTGACATAATACTGAGGAATTTTTAATTTTGATTTGCGTGTTTTTACTATGAGTGATAGAATCTGATACGTTTTCTTTAAACCCTCGGGTTAAAACTGACCTGAGTGTATGCCCTAACACAAAACATGTGATGCTCTCTAACCCCGCAGATATGTTTGCCTGACATACAGTTTACTTATTTCTAAAAATAAAAGGGTGCAATTAATTAAAACTAATAAAAAATAAAAAACTGTTTACTATTACACTCACCACACTAGAGAAGGCTTTTGGTCACAATCAACTACCAATTTCAAACAGGAAATTGGAAAAATACATTTAGGAAATTAACAAATTATAATCAAATTACTGTTAAATGGTATGTATCAAGACTGTCCAGTAATTTTCTAGTTGTCTGTGCATGTATTTGTTTTGATGGCATTTAAAAAGCGAGTGAGTGTGTGGGTGATTTAACAGTGCCCCAGTTTATGAGGCATGTGTTCATCGTGATGCATTGGAGGTGTTAGGAGAAGGGAATAGAAGAGGCAGGTCTGCGACGGGACAAAGGCAGACACGATTATGGCGTCTTTGTTATACTATCTGTCTCCTTGGAGGCCCAGAGCTCTTTGTGCTGCTTGCGTCCGAAGCCCTCGTCATAGTTTCCTTTGCTCTTGAACAGCTGTTGGAAGTGGGGTTTGCAGTAAAATTCGCCTTGAAGAGCTGCAAAGCTGCCAAGGCTGCCAGGAGGGGAGGAATCACAGAGTTACATGCCGATCACAGTAGCCAGGAGAAAAAGAAATAAATAGCAGTAAACTATATATAGTCACCTGAGTTTGGCATTGCAGTGCTTGCAGCAGAAACATGCTGAATGGAAGACAAGGTTGTTTGCTACCAATTTCTCCATTGGGTAGACTGTCTTCTCACATGATGCGCACACTTCCTTTTGAGCAGTAAAGCTGAAGGACTGAGCACATAAATATACTGATTTACTACCAGGCATGCACACAGTCTTCTCCACATAGGCCTTGAGCTTTAGCAAGATGAAAGCTAGTTCACACAAAAGACTTCCTTCTAAGATCAAAAGCTGATGAAAGGCAAGTGGGGCATACGTAACGCATGCAGGTGAACAGAGAACCATGAACTTGAGATAAGAAAATAGATGTTTATATTTACCTTAGATCGTATGACGGGTTTTTCTTCCGTGGTGTTTCTGGTTTCCTGGGTAGGCACAGAAAAATAATTTAACAATTAAACAAATGTATTCAAATATGAATATAATGTGTTCATAATATACACCTATTACAAATATTAGGTGACACTGCCAAAAGGAAACTGCCCAATCAAATTTCAAGCACTAGAAGATCATAATAAAGGAAATTTTCACTGTCCTCTTATTACCTTTATCCGTGTGTTAATAGTGTCAATCTGATCTCTTTCTATTCACTCCATCTGTCTCTTTACACCCCTGGGAGAGGATCAGGTGCCTTCTGTTTAGTCATGTGACTTGAGCTGTGTGCTGCTCTGCATGGATCTGCTCTCAACATAGCAGAACAACTCGAGCCCAGTCTTACAGTTAAGAAATTTTAGGGGTCAATATCGCATGGAATCTCTTACAAATGGTAGATTTTTTTTCAGTGAAATAATATAACTGATGCCGCTGCTGCGAGTCTTTATCTTAAACATTTCTCCATCTTTTTATAACTAGTAATCAATTTGTGTAATGAAGCATTTTCTTTTACTCAACCCCACAATCAAGCACAATCATAAGTTTACTCTTTAATTCTCCGGCTGCCATTTAACACAAGTCAGCACAGTTTTCTGCACACTACAGGTGTTGATGGTTTTGTCATGTAATTACAGCTTGGTTAACAGTTTTATAAGCAAAAGAGAGACTTCTAAGGCACTAAGAAGGTTAAGAAAGAGAAAAACTTGCTGGCGGAAGTAAAGCAGTAGCAATAACAGTATTTGCCCGTGGGAGTACTGCAGTATGTTTCCTGAAGCAATGAGAATGATTGCATCTTTAAGCAGGACTAACAGGTAGTTCAAGCAGATAATAGGCAGAAAAACATTCACCACACAAACACAGCAAGAAGCATAGAAAAACCTCAGTGTAGGGAAGAAGGGCAGTCTCTGTTGAGGTAGGGGAAAGTCCACTGCAGACTTTGCTAAAGCCCTATTGTATAAGGCAATTTGGCTGGAGCGGGAGGTGGGGGTGGGGGTTATGGGGGTTCAGAGACTGCTATAAATTTCAAAGATCTTCAGCATCAGAGACAACTGCTGACTACTTTCTTTTATAGGTTTATTACAACTTTGTAAAAGTTGTAATAAAAATATAAAAAAGCAGTTAAAATGCAATTAGAGCACTAACTGTTCATAAACTGCTGACATGACTCAAGATGAAACGCCATGCAACAAACCAATGATAAAGTAACATTGCAATGGGCTTGAAGTGCCTGAAAAACTAGCTTCCTGTACAGGGCATAGGAATGAGTGATATGGGTGCACGTTTCTCGCTAGTTAGAAGTTTGTTTTGGACAGTAAAGCAAATAAAATACTATAAGAATTACTGGTCCCATTGGACCAAAGATATACTACTACTTTTAACTTGTTTTATATTAGCATTATGTATTCTATGTAAATTTAAACCTGTATCTGACATATTTAAAAAAAAAAAAAAAAATCATAAAAAGGTTAATTACTCCAAGTCTAAGCTTCAACCAGGTGTTGAAACTTCAATATTACTAACAATTCAATTCAAGTTGTTAAAGAACTCTTGCTCACCGATGTGCAACAAACCCACAGCTAAACCAATACCAAGTATTGCAAAATTTTATTTACATTTTTACAAGTGTGGCTTCACAATGTGTACATCATCAAGTCATCCTTCCTGCACTGCACATCACATGCTAACTTAATGATCAGAGAGGCCCTCAAGTGTAAACTGTTACTGATTTAATTAACATATTGTTTTTGACAGCACTGCCTTTAATGTTCTGTTCAAAGGGGTAACAATAAGGGTGTTGTCTGTACGTATGACAACCGGATGGCATGTTTTCAAAGCGATTCATTAACAGTAAGGCCATGCAGCTTCCCGTAGATACAATCATATCAGAGATGTCCAAAATAACAGTTGGACATCTCCCCTTTATCCCTGATTCACCCTGAACTCAGTTATTATGCTGCTGCTTGCAAGCAGACAGCTCACACTTTTCTGGTTATCTAGCAGAATGCACAGCAGACCACTTCCTGTTGCTGCAGTACAACTGAGAAGCTAATATGTCTCTGATCTTCTCAAATGAATGAACACTGCTGAAACTCAAGTTTGAATGTGTAATGTTTGAGTATATTTTTAGAGAATATTTACTTCAGAAGAAGGCTGTAAAGGCTGATAAGGACTTCAATTGTGCAAATGAAATTATGAAATAAATGTAGCAAAAAAAAAAAAATGGAAAACTAATCAGAGCAAAGGCAAAAACTTAAGTAAAAAAAATTAAAAATAACACAGCAGCATTAGTTTCTATGTTGGGGTAGGCATGCATTCCAAAAACATGTACACAAGCATGCAGGAAGACTTCAGATTAGCTTGTGCCATCTTGTCTTCTTTTACCTTATATGGATCTCAGTTGCCACCAAATTGAACGTGGCAGGAAGTTGTTATGACACATCTGGCTTCCTCTGTCTTGCACAGTCCCAACAGGGGCTACAGTAACTCTGTACCTAAACAACTTTCATCCCAGTAGTTGACGATCAACAGCTACTTTGTGCTGTATGAATGCTTCAACTGCAAACCAGAGGTGGCAAAAGTACAGACATTTACTTAAGTAGAAGTACAGATATTTGTGTTAAAAAAAAAAATACTGATTCACTTCTTTACTCAAGTAAAAGCGAAAAAGTACAGGGTCTGAAATGTACTCAAAGTAAGAAAGTAAAAACTAGCTCTTTGAAGGACATTTCGACCATCTAGTTTTGTGCAAACCTAACTGCTATATTAATATAATAATAAAATAATATTAGTACATGGGAATACTAACTTTTTACATTACCTCCACAACTAAAGAGAAAAATGAGTACAGTCAGGGGTTTAAGTGGGATTCAGCACTTGGGAGAACCTTCAAGATCGGTTTTAGTGGCCCAGCATGAAGAAACGAACAATCAACAAGACGTAAGCAGATGTTTCACGAGCTGTCTTGGCTGGTTCCCACAGTATACTGTTTATTGTGTCTTTATACTAGACACTAGTATACAGCTGGTATGAAGGTGGAATTCAGTGAATGAATCTAAACATCATCAACTTAAATTCAAATTCATCTCTGCTACACTTGATGTAATCTAACACTGATCATGAACACCCCAGCCGCTGTGCACCAGTCCAGCACAGAGCTTTATTGTAAACTCACCACAGTGCAGAAAGCTGACCTGTTTATCCTGCACTAAACTGCAGTATTTTCATGCAACCTTTGAATGCCACAAAGTTAGTAAACCTCAGTTTGTTTTGCAGGACGTTTCACAGTATGAAAAAAAAACAACTTCATATCATATACAGATCCAATATCTGATGTAAGCTTTAAATTCCCAGTTTATCAAATGCCACTGAGCAGTTCTTACCTTTAAATAACCTCTAGTTATCTCTCATTTATATCTCTCACTGGGAAATACAGCAGCTGTACCTATAGCTAGCAGATGCACTGTGTGACAAACTGTACACAAAGAGTTTGTGTGTTTGCTGATATTTGGTTAGCAGTTGGAAATGATGCATTTAAAATTACCTGCCACTTAAAAAACATTACTTCCTGTATGCTCGCTCCTCTTCTGTGGGACTAACTAGATGGTAATGGTAACTTAAGGACATCTGCACCAAAAACACCATTCTGGATCGTTTTGGACCACTTTAACCCCTGAGTACAATGCTTTAAATGATCTGTTTTTGCTTCTTTCATCTCTCTGTATGCGATGGTGATGAATACACCAGTAGGACTGTCTTTTATGTGTTATTGTTCCCTCCATTTAGGCTCAAATTGGTTTGATGTTTGAAGACGCGCAGTGATCTTAAATGAAAATTTCCCTGAAATGTTTTAAACATAAAGTAAGGAGCCTGTTTTGAAGTGTTTAATGTAAAGATAAAGAAAGTTTGCGGCGTAATTAATTAGGCCTGCTATGAATAACACTGTTTTAACTGTGGAGCAATTCGACATACCAGTGAGAAGCTAGAGCCAGCTGGAGTGCAGCTATCTTACCAAACAAAGAGCACTTTCACTCAAGTGTTCAAATCTTTTTGCAACAGAGCTTCTACTATTAGCTCACAGCATCAATTCCTCACACTGAGCCCTCACATCGCTTTTAATCTCACCTGCACATGTCTGCTTGTGTGCATTTGTGCTCGTGTTGCAACTGCCCAGAAGGTTCTTAGCCGTTTAATGTCAGGTTCCCCTTTTCTTTTTGAATTTAAGTAAGTCTGACATTTAGAGAAATAATTTTAATTGTGCTCTTGGCGAGTTAGATTAAAAGCTAAATAACTCTATTACATCTGTATAGTAAATAGGGAGTTACACATCAACCCTGTAGCACCCTGACTTGCTAGCACTTTTGTTTTGCAAATGGATAAAATATTTGAATTTTGCTAAAGTGTGGTAAAGGCATGTAAGCCATTTTCCCCTTTTTTGAATGCTAAGCTACCGTATTCTTCATATATAGCTCTTAGCAGCAATAAGCTGTGCATCCTAATCCTCATGCTGAACTACAATTATAAGCCTTTTTCTTGAGTACGCTCTAAAAAACAAAAATGTCCCAAAATCCTACTGCCCTTGTCTCTGAGGCCATGGATCATGTATTTGACAAGGGAGTCAATTGTTCCTCAGGTCTGCCCTTATTCCATCAAAATCAGGAGCTGTAATAGGGAGAGTATGTGGAGATTCTGTTTAGGAAGTATTCGGCAATAAAGCGTATAAATGCTTCACTGATGTTGAAATTAAACAAGCACCAAAACTACAACCCAGCTCCCGTTTGTCTAAATCTTAAGCGTATACAAGAGCTGTATACTGATGTAAATCACAGCCATTTAAATAGCTAATATGGGGTTAAAGGTCAGCATACTAGTGATGTCCAAAATGGACACACACTTTTCCTCTAGTAGTGCTGATGGACAGAACACAAGAAGGCAAACACCACCACTTCACACTTGATTCTCACTTAAAACACACAGTGCTGCTGCACAATTCACTGCAACAGGCCCCTACAAGGGAATGCAGGGAGGCTATGCAACAAATGTCATTTATCAAATAAGGTTCTCTCTCCCTCTCCCTTATTTTTAGAAACAAGATCATTGTTTAACCATTTGGAAAGCAGAGTGGAAAAAAACTGAAAAAAGCACTTTCAAACACATCAAACAGGTTAATGGGCAGTTTGATAAATAAAAGCAATAATTTTCCAAACCATTATTTACAACATAAACCTAGAACCTTAATATTTACTTTACAGATAATATCTAACTGTACATAGCACTTGCTGGATCTGAAAGGCATGGCAAAGATCCAACAACTACAACAGCTGCTGAAGGGAAGATACACAGCCTCGCTTTAGCAATCGATAACCCTGAAGATGCAGAGACCAAGCAAACTAAGTGGTCAAGATGCTTGAGAAAGGGGAAAAGAAATACACTCAAGTCTGGTATGGGGTTAATAAAAATAAAGTTTCTGTGATGAGAAATATTTGAACATTGCTACTGGCTGGGGAGCAGCTAAAAGAAGAATGACATGGTCTCGTTCGTCAGAGCACAGATGGAGGTTTGCCTCGCCAGTCTGCAGAGTAATCATGTCTGAGCCAAGTTTTGGTCTCTCCTCGACCACTGCTTCTCTTCTCCTTTTGAACTTCCCGTATATAACAAGAAAATGACGGTGCATTTTTGTGTGTTCAGTGGTATACGGCATTTATCGAGTCCACATGTCTCACTGGTTTTTTCACTTCCTGTCTAAGATCTATAAACATATGTTAATACAGGACAACGCAAACTTTAAGGGTGAACAGTGAGGGCTGACAAAACTGCTTCCATTTTTGATTAAGCCGCCAATTATTGCCTCAGGTATTTGACTAATAGAGTTTTCATAAAACATCAGAATATAGTGATCACTGCCAGGTCTAATTTCTAACTGAATAAAATGACATCTTTTCTGTTTGTTGGTCTTTCATTCAACACAACAAAGCTGCAACCAGAAAATGTTTGGCTCAATTAGGGATTAATCTGACGTATAACAAGTCAGTACTAACCATTGTCTGATCTCCATTTTTAGCTCAGCTGTTTCGAAGAAAAAGTTGAGGTACTGTCATAGCCTTGGTGTCGACAGCTGTTCCACAAAAACTTTAATGTTGGCCATAACTCAGTAACGATCCCACCTAGGATCTTCAAATTCACACCATAAATACATACTGTTCAAGCTAGACCCATCAAACTTCACACGTGTTAACTGACTTTACTATACCCCCCCCCCCCGCTCTTGTTTTATATTGCTGTTGTTCTATTCATTTAAGGAAGAGGTGAAGTCTTTCAGTAGCACAAAAACCACAACATACATTTTAACATAATTTGCATGTAGCATTTTTGAGAAGTTGTCTGCCCTTTCAGGAGGAGAAAGTGATACTGACTTGTTACTTGAAGTTAAAAGCCAGCAACATCTGCTAACTTATAAGTTGCACTACAGGGCTACCTGTGCTGAAGAAGCCTTATGCGTTTCCTTTTCCAATTTATAAAGCGTGATGATAATAATCAAATCAGAAAGTGTGTTTTTAAAGGAAAATGGTGCTGGTATGCAGCAGCAGCAGCTGGTATGTTTTTGGTTTCTTTTTAAAACTGAAAGGAGTAAAGGAAGCCTATCAAAGAATGTGTTGGAGACCTGGAGCCTGTGTTGACTTGATGTAGCAAGATGCCATTGCCTTCTGCAACCTTGCTGCAGGTGGGGGTAAAACTGACACGTGCAAGAAATTATCTGATGTTATCAGGGACTGAAAGTCCATTTCACAATCAACTTATTTCCTTAACTGGAATTCACCATAACGTGCCTCATCCTGTCTAGAAAAAAAATGGCCCTATGCAAATATCTGCTTTGCAATCACAGCAGAATTTCCATCACAAACTTAGCTGCAGACTGGGACAGGGGCATTGGAGGGCAAGGAACAGGAGAATGAAATGTTTCAACTTTGTTGCTCAGTAAGGTGCCTTAAGTAGTTAGTTCTCAAGTTTAAAAGTGATCGTTTGTGAGCAGATTATCTGCTGAGCCTCACAAACCTGTGATATCTTAGAAGTCTTCTTTTGACTTATGATATTGTGAGAAACTCTGGAGAATTTCAAAACAATCTTCCCTGAGGCCTTTATCTACATTACGCCAGTGCTGACAACCTCAGAGACAAAAAGTAGAAAGAAAAAAATATAAGTTAATGGGTTCAATCCAATGAAAAACACTGGTACTACAAAGAGTGACACAGAGCAGTAGAAAGGTTGGGAAGGTTGGATTGTATAAAAAGAATGGAGAAGAACCTATAATCATGGTGCTGAAGTTGCCTATCTTCTTCTGCAGCAATTGCTGGCAATGGTGTGGATTGCTGCCTTACTGGTAGAACAGCCAAACCTTTATTACCAGCCCTACACATCTGTCTGAGATCTGATTTACAAGAGAAGGCAGTGAAACTTCTCAAGAAAACTAAATAAATCAAAGTAAAAGAAAAGCAACAAGACTTCCTGCAGTGAGTCATTGAGTCAGAATGCTTTTTACAGACTCTAAAAGGAGATCGTACATACCCACAGGAAACGAAAGGTATGTGCATTTGTAGTGAATCGGGTGCATGCATGTGTGTCAATTGGCAATCTGTGATTTGTAGAATGATTGAAAAATACTGACTCTTCTCTATACAGCTGATTTGGATTGCAAAGAAGTGACTCACGAAACAATACACACACGCGCACACAAAAATAATTATAACCAGTTCAAAGCATAAAACTTAAAAGAATTAAATCACACTGTGAAATACATCGCTCCAAGCCTGATCCTGCCTGTTTATGCAAATCTCCTCGCTATATTTGTTATTTTCTGAACAAAACAGAACTGTAATATGGTAAAAGATTGAGAAGGGGGATATAAATGCACAGGTACGCACCCAGTGTAGCTCTGTGTCTATGTGGTCACTTTTTCCTGCAGCTCTATGGCTTGGATCTGCTAGCGACCCATTTAATACTCCTCTGCACATCTGACAACAGGGGGAACGGGGAACCCCCCCCCCCCCCAAATCCAACATATGGCACTTCTGACATGCCCAACAAATCAGGTTTTTGTGCTGTTAATGGTAATTGTTTGACAGAAGAGCATATGGTCAAACTAAATACAATTTTAGTAGTCCTCACTGCAGCTTTGAAGAATGGGGTTTGTCAAAAGCTGCTTTATTTATTTACTGTCTGGGTAAACAAGTGAGTCAAACTGCAACAACAGACTCCCAAATCCAGCAGGATACTGACATAGATCAGGCAGCAGTGTCAATCTGTGTAGTCAACTCCAACTGAAATTACACTCAGACAGTACACTGATGATGGTTGGAAATGAGAATGACCGTATACTTACTTAAGCCTTCTCGCCATATGCCAGGGCTATAATTACAGACTCCTGAAGCTGTGGTGCCTTGGATGGATAAAATGTGGTTTTACCAGACCGCATGTAATGGTTTGACAACACAAATCACTACAGTAAGTGTGAATAACGCTAAAAATTCAGTCACTTATACGTTAGGAAGGTGACTTTGTATGCTGCAATTTAAAATAATAAGTTTCAGGGTTCAAAGATACCTTACTATATTCAAACCTGATTAAGTGCTTACCCCTCACAGAGCAAAGTTATTCCCTATGTATGCAGGAATGCACGGTTGGGTGCTGCCAATCAAAAACCTGATGTTATGATCATGGATGCAGCCGGTTGCAAAGGCATATTTAAGTATGCTCAATATGACTAATACGGTAAAACATGCAGGTTTATTTTTTTACTCTTTTGTGTAGGGTTTTCTTTCTCTCTTTTTGTCTGGTTTCTTGAATGCATTGATTTGATGTGCCTACTTCAGCAGGTAGGAGTCTACAGACCTTTCAGGTGCAAGTAATGACAATCTGCTATGGCTGGTGCTGTTCCAGCAAAACAAAAACACGCCACATAATATTAAACTAATTTAAACACATTTAGAAGTCGGCCAATAAAAAGGAGGAAAACTGAATAAGTTACAGGCTTAATAATAGGCAAGTGTGCTATGTAATAATGCATTACTAGTATATCTAAATAATGTCAGATTATATTAATTAGCCATCGTGCTAGCTAACGAGCAGAGGTTACAACAAGCGGCGCACTGTTAGCATTTTTGAGGAACACGGCGGCGGCGGGTATTTAAATTCTGTGGAAAAATTTCAAAGCTGATTCTCTCATCCTGCCCAACCAATTCACGCAGTGGTTTACATAACAAACCAGCTCCTGGACAGCTAACCCTTCCCGAGTGGAAAGACATCAGCACCTCACCTTTTGTCACAAAAAAAATAAAAAAGAAGAAGAAGGGGAGCGCGGCGGAGGGAGGGGAGGCTGCACACACACGGTGCAAACGGACAAGAAAAAAATACACACTCACCATCTGCGCTTCTTGTCTGCGACACACTGGCTGATAACACGGAGTCTGCTCGCTCAGTAGCTGGAGGGAGATACCTGCTCTCTTATTCACTTCTGGGTTATGGCAGGCTTTGTTGGAGACGGTAGCCCCGATGCCGGTGAGTTTCTGCCTCCTCTTCGCTCCTCGCTTCGGGTTTTCAACAGAACGATTTTTTTTTCTCCAGCAAGAGGTCGCACGCTATTGGTTCGCATCTGTCCTGATGCGTTCAGAGGTTATCGGACAAATGACAGCTACAAATAGAACAGGAAGCTTTTACATAAATACCAAATAAAATTTAACCATAATCTAAACGTTTAAACGGAACAGTGATAATAATTTTCAACTTACTGGTTTAAATCTTCTTTGGTAACTGCTTTCATGAACGATATTTAGTCTGAAATTGTTTATTTTATTACTGCTCGTATCTATCCTGAATGTATGAGTATTTGAACATGCCATGTAAGCTTTCCGTGCCTTTCATTGTCTATGCCGTAAATATGTCAAAACTGTAAATGATGTGCCATGCAACCATATATATAGATTTTTCTACTAAATATAATAGATTTATAATCCTATACAGGGGTTAAAATGTGTAGACAGTTACAAAATAATTTTAGAGCTAAACAAGTTGTTCTAATCATAAAGGTGTAAAATACTATTGCGCTTTGTTCATATGTCACAAAAATGCTAGTTGTGAAGGTGTTGTGCCTATTAAAGCTGTACTATGATCTGTGATCTTGGTGGCGTGGTGCTGGAGTTCCTAGTTTGAACCTGACCTGGAGCCTTTCTGTGTGGAGTTTGCATGTTCTCCCTGTTTGGGTATTTTCGCTTCCACCCATGGTGAAGAGGCATGCACGTTAGGTTGTTTGGTGATTCTAAATTATCCATGGATGAGAGATAGGGAAAATGCTTGAAGTGTATAAAATATAGTGCTGTATGAATGTATGGTTAAAATGTGACTTATAGTCAAAGCCCTTTGAGTGGTCAGTACGACTAAAATAGTATATAAATGTGAGTAGATTACAAATTGTAGTGTGCATGTAATGATAGTAAACTCAGTGAATGTAGAAAAACTGATACATTATTGGAATTGCTCTTATTTTTCTTAAGACATCTCAGGCTGGTCATCATCATCATCATAATCATTAAAAAAGTGACATTTTATTATGTATTAATGTGTGCTATATTATCAGCACACATATTTATTTGCTCTATCATCTCAGGGCTTTGCTTTATTTATATTTGTTTGCTGATTCAATAACTGTGTGTTTGTATCCAATACTCAAAGAGGAAATACACTTCATATTTAACAAAAGTTGCAAACTTGGAGCTAGTAAATGTCTTAGCTGATCGAGGTAAGGCTAATTTGAAAATGTGGCTCATACTGTTGAGCAGTGTATGAAAAACACTGAAGCCATTAAACTCTTTATTAAAATCTGGACAGACATCATTATGTGAAGCTCAAATGTGGACGAGAACACTGGCCAAAATGTGTTTCTTTTTTGAAAGGGGGACTAAAATTTTGACATACTAGTTGTTTACTTTTTAATTTCTGGTTTATAAGAATAAGGTTTGCATGCTAAAATTGACAGCTACTAAATTGCATGGAGCGTATACACAGATGTATCAGCTGGCAGCAAAAATATGATGGCTGATACCAACATAATGCCAGAGCATGTGTAATATGTAGGATCACAACTATTTATGCCCTCCAGTGGCCACAGTGAGAAATGCCCAAACTATTTTTTGTGGCTTAGTGCTCCCAGTAACTGCTTAGATTGAAATTAATTTAATCCACTTGAGAGAAATGTATAACTCCTGTCTTTCCACACTATATTGTTTTTTTTTTACTTTTATATTAAAAGCATCTTTTTATGGTGATGTATCAGGCTTTGCTCTTAATGCAGCAGGTTGGGTTCCATTTCACCCCAGTCCCTTTGCAGCATGTCATCCCATCTCAATACCCACTTTCTGACCCTATCACTATATGTTAAAGGCCAAAAATAAATATATAAAAGCAGGTGCCAAAGGTGTCCTTTTAATCAAAAACTTCTCATTTTCCATGTGATTTACACCTGAAATTCCTTTCAAACAAATGCATTTTCTTGAAAACACTTTAGAATATAGACTAAATGCCAAAGAAAGGCACTTCACTAAAACTTGAATACAAGACACGAAAAGAACTATACAGTTGTTTTGACATGTACCCGAGTGGCTGTGTATGATCACAGTGCGCCTTCAGAAATCAAACAGTTCTAAGAGTTAGCTTTGTAGATTAACAAAATGCAAAAATACAAACACACTTGGCAAAAATCCACTGGGGAAAATAAAGCATCAGGTTTGCAAGCACAAAAAGCATGTTAGGAGCTCAGTGAGACAAACGACAATAACACATCCTAACGCTGATTGTTTACTGACAGGAGGATTTATTACAGCGGTATTGCTTGACTTGACTTACATAACAACAGTCTCAATGGTATATATACACAATGACTGTCTTGGAGCTGCTTCTGTTGATCTAAACAAACTGTTAAACTCCAAACTATGACGTCCTAACCAGCCTGAGAGGAGGTTCGGTACACTTCTCGTCTATTCAAAGTCTATAAAATCCCCCCTACGGTTCTGTGCTTGTGTCAGCCTCTGATATGCTCAGCTATCTGCCTATACAGACAAGCTTGTTATGGAGCAGCCGGGTGCACATAAAAATCTATTCATGTGTTTATGTTCATTTTAGTTATCCCATCTGCTCTTTCTACGTTTAGGCGGTTCAGGGACAGCAAAGCTATCATTTCTGTCCCGCCCGTCTCCACTCCCCCTATCTCCCCCATCCCTATCACTCCTCCGATCTTCTCGCTCCCTCTTGCTTCCATCTCCATTCCGACTGTCACTGTGGCGGCTGCTGCTGTGGCGATCACGGTCGCTGTGGCGGTCACGCTCTCTGTCTCCGTGACGATCCCGGTCTCCGTAGCGATCCTCGCTACTATATCGATCGCTCCTGTCGCTGTGGCGGTGTTGACTGTCTCCGTGGCGGCCCCGGTCCTCCCCATGTCTATCACGTGAGCTGTCTCTCTGCGGGGGAGGTGCAGGTGGAGCGTAGCTGTGTTGTGAACTGGTTTGAACTGTGACGGGGGTCACTGAGCTCAGGGAGCCTGCACTGGTGAAGCCCACCATGGACAAGGTGGCACTGTGAAGCCGTTCTGAGCCATTGGCAGACTCTGTTGGCACGGAGCTCAGGCTGCCGGCACTCGTCCATCCTGAGGAGCCACTAGACTTGGCACTGAGCTTTGGGGGGCCGCTGGATGCAGCCACAAAGTGGCTCTTATATTGAGCCTAGAGGACAAAGAGCCATTAAGAATGAATGATTAACTGCCTTAAACTTTAGGCATTTATTCCCTTCCAACAAAGAATGGCCAAACTAAGTGATGAAGTGGTAATAAGACCACATTGTACACAACAGGTTTAAAATTAAACTATGAAGATGCAACAGAACTGCAGACTTTCAGCTTTAATTTAAGCAACTAAACCAAAAATAATGCATTAAGCACTGAGGAGTTACAGACATCTTTATAATAGTACTCTATTTTCTGGGGGTAAGTGGAACAGACACATATGAAATCTCTCAAGGTAAGAATAATTGAGAATGGCAGAAAAAGTTGAATTAGGGAGTACCTGGAAGGCTTGCTTCATTGCAGACATACGATCCCCCATTGCCCCAGTAGTTGGTTTGCTGTAGCCTTCATAGCTACTAGTGGAAGACAGCAAGCTACTGGTGCTGCTACGTTCCTGCAAAGACAACACAAGAGTTATCAATGAAATGAATGAACAGTGAATTTCTACACTCATCATCAGTTATTATTTACAGTATATAGTAATGATTATAATCATTAGTTTTGCAGTCTAGCAATCAGTAACTTACAGAACTTTCAGCCCCAAGGCCGGGTCTCTCTCTGTAACCAAGACCACCTCCACCAATGTTCAGCTTCTTTCCTTTACCGCCCTTGAATCGTGACTTCCTGAACCAGGGATTCTTAAAAAAAAAAGTGACTCGAGCAAGGTTAAAATTATTCAATACAAAAAGTAATGTTTTAATCCAGCTGAAATACTGTTTTGGGAATCTCTCACTTATTTATCTAACCTGCATGGCTAAGTCCATCAGTTCTTTGGAAACGGCCTGATTGGCTCCCTCCAGATTTCGCACCAGGTCCCCAGCAAATGATGTGTCTTTGCTGGTGAGGAGGGTGTAGGCCACGCCTTTCTCTCCAGCACGACCAGTTCGACCGATCCTGTGAGTGTGTGTGTCGATGTCTCGTGCAACATCGTAGTTCACCACTGTGCGAATGGATGGGATATCCAGACCACGAGCTAGGAAAAAGAAAAAAAAAATACAGAGCAAGAAAATGTTAAAAGATGCACAATTATGTTCATACTTCCACATGTTTCTCAACTTTAAGTAAACTAAATTGCTACTTCAAAGAGCATATTAAACACTTTCTATTTGAATGCTCAACAGAAAGTGATGAAAACTTAAATAAATGGGAACAAGGAAACTTCCCGATCACAAACACATCTTGTACATACCAGCTACATCAGTGGCCACCAGAACGGGCAAGTTCTTCTTCTTAAAGTCACTGATGACCTTGTTCCTCTCACTCTGGTCCATATCACCATGCAAGAGGCCCAGGCTGTAACCCTCTTGATTCAGGTTAGTAGCCAGCTCCTCACAGTTGGCCTTCTTGGTGACAAAAATGAGGACCGATCCTGTGGAGGTGAATTCGACCAGCCGCCGAGTCAGCCAGCTCCATTTATCTGTCCCACTGAGCAGCTCCACTACCTGAGTCACATCCTCATTGGCCTTTTTAGAGAGGATGAAAATAAAAGCAGTGTGATTTTTTTTCTCATTTTAATGAAAGCCTAAAAGGAGCTAAAAAAAACCATTTTATCTTTTCTTTCTAATGCTGACAAATGTTATGTACTTTTTAATCCAGAGCTTCAAGGACAAAAATACCTTATAAGTAAAAATTTATTCTATGTACTTCAGAACTCTGTGAACCTTTAGGAAAGCTTTAAAAAAAAAAAAAAAAAAAAAGCATTACTGTGAAATACTATATTTACCTCTCCGATGTCTCCCTGCACCACACGAATGGGATCAACCAAAATGTCTCTTGCCAATCGCTCTATCTTCTTTCGAAAGGTAGCACTGAACAGAAGAGCTGAGAGGGAAAATGTATTAATATGAAAATGTACTTGCATAAAAAGAAGCACTGAATATAATAAAAGATCACTCACTCTGTCTGTCTGGACGAACATGGCTGGCAATGGATCTAACCTGATATTCTAAAAAAAAGAAAAAGAAAAAATTATTTTAACGTACTGTAAATTAGCTACAATAAAAGCACAAAATCTTTGTTACAGCAATTATGATGCTAACCCACCGAAGCCCATGTCAAACATTCGATCAGCCTCATCAAACACCAGGTATGTTACTCTCTGCAGGGATGTGGCCTTCTTTTTAACGTGGTCTATCAGACGACCCTGCGCAAACACAAATGTGTGGTGAACTTGATTTATTTTTTCTTTATTCTGCATCAGTGCAGCAAAGCTTTTATCCTTTGGAACCAGGAAAAATGAAAAAAAGCTTCTTACTGGAGTGCACACCACAATTTCTGCACCCTCCTGCAAAGCCTTGGCCTGCTCCCACATGCTGCCTCCTCCATATACAGCCACCGAACGTAATGAGTAGGCTTTCCCAAAGCGCTTACATTCTGCATGGATCTAGTGAATATTAACAGTTAAGATAAGATAAGATAAATCTTTATTGATCCCACAGCGGGGAAATTTGTGCATCACAGCAGCTCACAAAGAAGAATAAAAAGATGAATAAAATAAGACAAATTAAATAAAATAAAAATAGAGAAGAAAAGAAAAAAAACACTATATACATAAAATATATTATATAGTATAGTTACATACATTAGTGAGCTAACACTCAATGTAATTTTGAATATACTTTTTATACTGTGACAAAAATATGCTAATATCTCCTCCCATCGCTTACCTGCTGACAAAGCTCTCTGGTGGGGCACACAATGACTGCGATGGGTCCCTCCCCAGGTTCCAGTTCCTTTTGGTCCATGATATGAACCAGCATTGGCCAGATAAAAGCTGCAGTTTTGCCACTGCCAGTTTTTGCAATACCTATCATGTCACGTCCTGACAGTGCAATGGGGACACCCTAAAAACCAAATGCATTCCCCATTAAATAGCTCTTCATTTAATTTTCACTCATGTGGCGATCCAAATATTAACTTGCACTATACCTGGCACTGAATCGGTGTGGGCTGAGTGTACTCAGACTTCCGAATTTGGTGCATTAGCTGCTCATCAAAGCCAAAGTGGGCAAAGCTGGTACAAGGTTTAGGAGGGGCAGCACCAGATACCTGAGAAAGAACAAAACAATAAGCAGGAAATAAATGACATAACCTTTATTTCACAACCTATGTTGCTGGTAGAGAGTAGTTAAAACTACTTGGTTATCGCTTCATTCTCATGTGCACAAAATTAATCATGGACTTACTCGCAAGTTCAGTTTGTGCCTCAAGTCCAGCACCTGAGTTCCAGTCAGGGAGCTGAGCTCCTCATGCTCTTCGTAAAAGTTTTTCTCAAAGGGTGGATAATCAATCTATGAAAAATTGCAAAACAGGCAGCAAAACTTACAACAAAATAATTATTACACATGAAAAATACAGAAAATAATGATCCCACATAAGGAAAAAAACAAAAACTGTGTGGTTTTAAATCAGAACTCTACCTCTGAATGGTCAATAGGAGGAAGTGGCATGATGATTTTCTTGGTTGTAGAGGGAATTGGATTCCCATCACTGTCATAATCAATGTTTTCCTCCTCTTCTTCTTGGGTTAGCCCGGCGGTGGGATTCTCTGCCATGTAGCGGAAGTACGCTTCCTGCAGAGATGAAATCATTTCATGTGAAAAAGTGAGCTAGCTTGCTGCTTACTACAGTCTCCACATTGATGAACTAACAAAAGACACTTTCAGCTTTATAGCACAAGCTTAATTTACTGTTCAAAGAATATGAACTCGTCAGTCAAAAACAAGAATACTGTGTACAACAAAATGTATTTAAATATATGAATTCTATATGCAACCTGGTCAAACAAAAAGGAAGGTTTAAGACTTTCTAAGATTAGAGAGGGAAGACCTCTCTGACCAGCAATGTAGTGGATTAAAACTTTGGAGGGCTCACTCACTTGCTCATCTTCTTCTTCAATGTCATCACGAATACCCCTGAAATGACAAGTGGAGAAAAAAAAAAACTTCCCTGCGGCTCGTTCGTACACCAAAGACAGCCCACATCCCACCGAGTACTATCTGCTTACCTCACAATATCTTTTTAGCCAGTAAAAGTACTGCCGGATTAATTTATTTTTGTGGCAATTCTTAGAGAAATTTGATAGATAACTTATGTGTAAAGTTAAACAGCTTTTGGCAAATTAAGCCACACTTAAAATAAAAAAAATTTAAGTAAGATCATCTGAAATGAGATTTTGATAAAGTATTAATTCACCTGTGGGCAACCTGTTTTTTTCCCTGGTGAATTAATTTTCTTTGAAGTCTAACACCTAAATTAAGCATAAAAACAAGCAAATGCAGAGTCTTACTTGGCTGACTTTTTCTCCTTTTCCTTTTCCTCTAGTTTCCTCATGTCTTTAGCGGCTTGGGTCTGGGAAAAAAATTGATCTGTTAAAAGGTAGAGCATTTAGTAACATATTTAGTTTGTCTCTCCTTAACTGTAAATTTCTACTCACCTCAACTTCTGCCATGAAAGCATCCAAGGGGTCATCTTCACTGTCTGAACCACCACCTGACTGCATCTGCTGCCGTGTGGGTGAGTTCTCAGCTGGGATATAAGGCAGATCCACATTACTGCTGGACTCCTCTTCATCGTCTTCAAAATAGCTGATTGAAAATAAGAAATATACAGTTTTCACATACTACGTGTTGCTATCAAGGGCTGAACCGAATATTTCTCTGTACAAATGTGAGACATATAATACTCACGCATTTTCCTCATCAAAATTAGCTCTTTTGGTCCCTATTTTGTAGAATGATGGGAGCTGCTGGCTCTTTCCATATCCCCCACTTCCAGATCCTGTGGGTCCAAATGACGTGTGTGATTTTTGACTAAGACTAGGCTCCTCTTTCTTTCCTGCAAGGGAAAATCCCCCAAAACCAAATCCTCGCTTCACACCAGGACCGCCTTTGTTCCAGTTCATGGCTGTTCTGAAAGAAAAGAAAAAAAAAAAAAAAGAAGTCTTAAAATCCATCTGTGAGGTTTTCCAATGTGATGTTAAAAAAAAAGAAAAAACAAAAAGGTATTCTTCTTCTTTTGGCTGCTCCCTTTAGGGGTCGCCACAGTGGATCATCTGCTCCCATCTCACCCTATCTTTAGCATCCTCCCCTGTCACAACAACCCTCCTTCACTACATCCATGAACCTTCGCTGTGATCCTTCTCTTTTCCTCCTGCCTGGCAGCTCAATTTTCAACATCCTTTGCCCAGTGTATCCACAATCTCTTCTTTGCACATATCCAAACCATCTCAGCTTTGCCTCTCTAACTTTGTTTCCAAACCGTTTACCCTGAGCCATCCCTCTGATGTACCAATTTCTAATTTTGTCCATCCAAAATCTGCATCTTCAACCTTGCCTCCTCAAGCTTAGTTTCTTGTCTGTGTCAATGCCTCTGTCTCCAAACCATCTTGTAAACCTTCCCTTTTGCTGCTATCCTTCTGTCACAAATCACCCCTGTCACTAGGCCTGTCACGATAACAAATTTTGCTAATCGATTAATTGTCTCAGAAATTATTGCGATTAACGATAATATT
>JAVDPK010001159.1:108042-124388 GCA_034780415.1 Cichlasoma orientale
TAAAAATTGTCTACCTCATTTTAAGTTATCGTACGATTAATTGATTTATTGTTTATCGCGACAGGCCTACCTGTCACTTGTCTCCATCCACTCCACCCTGCCTGCACTGTCTTCTTCACCTTTCTTGTGCACAGCCTGTTGCTTTAGATGCTTGACCCCAGGCATTTAAACTCATCCACCTTCACTACCTCTTCTCATTGCATCTTCACTGTTACACTTGTCTCCTTCTCATTCACCCACATGTACTCTGTCTTGCTTCTACTGACTTTCATTCCTCTTCTCTCCAGAGCATACCTCCATCTTTCCAGGCTCTCATCACCTCCTGCCTGCTCACACTACAGATCACAATGTGTCTGCAAACATCATAGTCCACAGCCTGCCCATCACCACTGCAAACAAGAAGGGGCTCAGAGCTTATCCCTGATGTAATCCCACCCCTACCATGAACCACATGTCACTCCTACTGCACACCTCACCACGCTGTCCTCATACATGTCTTTCACCACCCTCACATACTTTTCTGCTACACCTGACTTCCTGATGCAGTACCACAGTCCCTCTCTTGGCACCCTATCATATGCTTTTTCTAGATCCACAAAGACACAATGCCACTCCTTTGAACCTTCTGTGTACTTCTTGGCTCTTGATTATGGTGCTCCGAGCACAATCTGACTTAGCATTATGTATGGACACCTGTTCAGTTATGACCTGACTGTCATATCAGTCAACAACATCCACTAATTAATAGTTGCGTTTGGTGGATTTTTGCCGATTTTCTTAAAATAATACCGATTATTAGTATACAGCCATAAAGTACATCCCCCTACCGTGGAAACCATCTTCAGCTGAACAGCATATGCAAAGTCAAGGCTGAACGTAAGACAATTATTGTGATAAATACTCACAATTCATGACACGCCTTCATTAATATCTGTGACGGCACAACACACTACTGTGTCTATTGGTGGTACGCGTATTGGCCAAAAAGCAACAGTAAGACAGCGACATTAGGGCTTCCAAGGCTTAACCGCATCAGCTTGATACAAAGGTTAAAGCAAATACAGCGTTTTGATTGCGCTGCTAGCTTAGAGAGATTGATTTGCGCTGCAGCAATTTAACAGTAACAGCACTTGGACATGATTTATCTGCACCAAACGTTAGCGTTAGCTCAAGGCCGCAGTAAGGCCGAGACGGCGGTGTGCGCCGTTCGGGACCGAAACTTTACCGTCAGCGAGACGCGTTCACAACCCTGTGCAGTACAAAACTTCATTTGTCATTAGCCCAAAGCATCGATCATTTGTAATAATAAATGATAGGGCGTACGTATTTACCTGTTTCTTATACGCCAATATAAGCGCCTCTGTTTTCGGTCGTCCCCACAGTGCTTGCGTCACCTCTTCGCGCGAGGTTTCTTTTTGCGTGTGTCGTCATTCGCGCGCGACAAGCCGTTCAACGAAGGAAGCATAGAGAGAGCCGTCAAAAACACCCTACCCGAGAGGATGGCGCGTCAAATAACTTAATCTGAAACGTAGTATCACCCCAACAAGGCATTTTTGCTCTGAACATTATACGGGTGAGTTATTAAGACGTTAAAATAATAACATTTCTGATCGTTAAATTGGTTAATATAGCCGCTTTAGCTAACGTTGCCAGCCTGCCCCTCCATCATGGTAACATTATTGAGCTCAAAAGAACAGCTTGTAACAGATGTGCTACTAGTGAATTATTTCTATATTTTGTCTTGGGTTATTCACACTGCTTTCTTTCCTTTTGCTGTCAGTCACTCAGTTAATCTGTTTGCATAACCACCGTCATTACTGACTTCTCTTAGCCTTAAAATTACAATAACAGTGAGTGATCACCCGTGAAAAAGCATCCGTGAAGCCAACACTAACTACTTCAGATCATCTAGCTAGTTCATTTTAATTTTCCGTACAAGGTTTAGTAAGTACTTTAATGAACAGCGATAATTTCTATGCATAGTACGCACGAGGAAAAACTCATTTTGCTTGTTTGGCTACATACAGTTTTAACTATTATATGTCTTATACAGATATTGTATTAAGTTACATGTATTGTGTGAAATAATGATAATTTTTATTATGGTATTTAATTTAATTAGCCACTAACCAACTGACTGAAGCCAGGCAAAGACATCCTCTCCATCAATTTTTTTTATATCTTGTTTCCACAGTTATTTCCTTTATGTGTTTTCGCCATCAAATGTAACATACTTAAGAGGATCAATGTCTTTTCTTGTAAGTATTTTGCTAATTTCTTTTCATTTTAGGTATTGTCTTGCAGGGCTGGTTTCATGAGGATTAGTATTAATCCCAGGCCATGCAGTATTGTATGTTTTTATTTATTTGATCCAGCACTGCTTACAGACATAAAAGACTATATGCAATTGTTTAATTTGTTTGAAATAGAGCTTTGTATGACCTTCTCCTTTGCAACATATAAAAAACTTTTAATGCTACACCTTACTGAATTAACCATCTTTATTCAGCAGCAATAAATGTGCATATATTTCTGTGTAACCTTTGCTTATTCTTGCTTGCATTTCTCTCCTTTTTTCCATTAACCCTCTGTGTATATCAGCGTTGGGTATCTGAGAAATTCAGTGTGGAGAGCCTGCGGGATTTGGAGTTATTTGGAGGTGAGAATCAAAGCCAAATTAATTTACAGCCAAAGGGTTCACCATTCACAAACCACTGACCATTCATCAGCACAAACAGAAAACAACATTCAGTTTTTGCTGAAGCTTTGCTCCAAGTATTTGCTTTGTTGTGGTTTTCATAATTATGAAAGGTTTCCATTCTCTTAGTCTTCTCTCTTTCTGCAGCATTCTTGCTGTATTGCTTCAGTTTGTGAAAGAAATTTCTCAGATGATTGCACACACAGTTACTGCCTTGTGGGCTTGTCACATATTCATTCATGCTTCTTCAGAAGTTGTGCTTGTTGTTAAAAGGTTATGTATTTGCTTTTGGCTATTAGATATTTTATTTGCCGTTATACCTAAATGTGACTTTATCCTTTTGATGAATTAAGCTATTGAATTTGAGTTGGAGTGACTCCATGCACTTTACACCATTAAAATCAATGGCAATTAGAAATGGGATACACAGGATGCAAATAAAGAGAGCAATAAACTTTCCCTTAATAAGTCTGTTTTGCACAATTTATTTTGAGTTTAGCATTGCAGCAATACAATTAAGAATGAATTTTGGTAAGATATTATTGATATCAGTTGGATTATCAGTTCTGCTTTTATGTCTAATTCTCTGTCAGTTCCCTTATGAATTCCTGATCAGCTTTATATATGGAAAAAATGTAGGCCTGCACAAGTTTTCAGCATCAGTGCAACTCTGAGTCTAAAAATGGCGTAGAAATAAAGCACAAAAATATATATGTATGTAACTGAACTGTGCAAAAGCTCAGCTGTCATCAGATTGATGTAATTGGTTTTGCAATGCTCAGCTGACAAGAAAAATATGCCAGTATTGATAAGGACTGATAAGCTCTCAGACATACAGTTATGGTGGACTAGACAATCTGCAGCTATTTCTCAGTTCACATCCTCAAATATGCTGACTGCAGTTCATGCATTAATTAGTGACTGCACCTCAAAGCTACCAGAAACCCTTTTGTCAGGTGTAGAGGGACTGTTGCTATGAGCGTGCTCCAAGTTTTGCAGGGTTCATAGTGCTACAGTGTCATATACATAATTTAATTTAATTGGTAATTAAAGAAACATCCATTTTGTTATAAAGACTGCGTGGTACAGTGCCTTCGTTAATGAGACTCGAAGGATTATAACGATAAACTCATTACACCGTCTTAGCAGGGCATGTCTGTGTCTCTGACTTTGTCTTACTTCTCCCTGGCTGACTGCTCAGTTAACTCTAAGCTCTTGACTTTATGGTTGGATTTAGAACAGCTGAATGTACATCCAAGCAAAATTGATGTACATTGATGTTTTTTTTCTTGATCCTAGTATTATATCCACTGTTGGCAACAGCATTACTTTGCTAAAGTGACCAGAGGTGAAATAGTTTTTAGAACTGGCTGTCCTTTTTAATTGAGTGAGAGTTTATGAATTTTTCCCACTAATTGAAGCCGTGATGTGCGATCCTTCACAAGCCCCTAGCTGGTGGTTTAAGGAATTTTGCCCTACTGAATAGCAGTGTAGGTAGGTCTTAACTATGGACAGTGTAGTTGTATAGCACATGTCCTTACCTACCATTAGGTTGTCAGGTTCCTCAATAATCAGCATAATGTTTGTCATGTTGTCATTATTATTGTTAGGTCTTTGTGTTTTATGAAAAGTTGTTATGGGATAGACTATTTCTTTAAACTATTTGTATCATTTTCATTTCATTGCATGCAGGTCAATGCTCAGTGCTGCATTTTGATCAAATACACTATATTGCCAAAAGTATTCGCTCGTCTGCCTTCACTCACATATGACCTTAATCCATAGGGTTTAATATGATGTCGGCTCACCCTTTGCAGCTATAACAGCTTCAACTCTTTTGGGAAGGCTTTCCTCTCTGTGCAGGAAAGTCAGATTCTTCCACACTAAACTCACTCAATCATGTCTTTATGGTCCTTGCTTTGTGAACTGGTGTGCAGACCTGTTGGAACAGGAAGGGGCCAATAACTCAAGAAGGTGCATAGTGCGCCTCAGCATCCACTGACACCGCTCTGTGATTTTATGTGGCCTATTATGTGGAATATTTAGTAGCAAGTAAATTCCACGACTGGAATAGCTGCACAGGTGCTATTCACTGATCTCCTGAGAGTGACACATTCACAAATGTTTGTGGGAGCAGACTGAATGCCTAGGTACTTGGTTTTTTTATACACCCGTGGCCATGGAAGCAATTGGAAGAACTGAATTAAATCATTTGGATGGGTGAATGAATACTTTTGGCAATGTAGTGTATGTCATTTCTGTTTTGGCTGTGCTCCTGATGGTTAAAATAACATCTGGGAAGATCCTGCTGGGTTTAGCGAGATTGTTTTTTATTTGTTTTGGAAAGAATGAATGAAGCCTTTAAAGCAGGCAACACTGTATGGGTGGTCACTTAAAGGACAAAGCTGCTGAATTAGACAAATTATGGGAAACCAACAGAGCTCATCTATCAGATTTTGCTTTATGCAGAAAACCCTCACTTCCAGAGGCTGCGCTGACCAGTTCAAAAGCTTCTCTAAACACAGATCCTTCTCTTGTTTTGTTTGTGTACATGTTTCTATGTCATTGATGTGATTTTTCTACCCCAGAGCAAGCTCAGGGACACTCTCACAGGAAAGTAAGTGTGGTACTCCTGCCACTGCATCATCATAACCCATTTGCCTTTTGTGTATGTGCGTGCATGCATATATATGTATGTGCGCACACAGAATTATCAGAATCCACTACCCCTCAAGGCTTTGCACATTTATGCATGATTGTCCAGTTCATGACACACACTGTATATGCTTGTAGCATAGAAAGCCCTTGTCACCTCACTCACAAGGGCTTCTGTTGCATAGAGTATATAGACAAGCTTACCTCAAAGAGAAGAATTAATTCTCTCCTACAGCTTATTTGAAACAATCCGAATCCTTTGGTGTGCTGCTGTTAACATTTTGTGCTTCAGGCAGCTGCTGTCTGATTTTGATGTCTTTTCGTAACTACTAAAAGTCTTGATAAGGCTATATAAGGATATTTTGTGTTGAGCCACTTCCTGTTTTGCGCTGACGGCCCCGATGTTGAGTTGGTGGTGAGCTGAAAGTGACACACTTTGACGTTGGTGACTGTGTGTCCTTGCAGTCTGTTAGTGGACGGAGTTCCATGTGTTGAGCTTTTGCAATGCATGACAACCCCTTCTAAATCTGATCACAGTGGCAGCATCAAGCGTATCCCATGTGATTAGATAACATTCACCAACATGCCCTTAAGCGATGGCTGCCAAAGCATGTTTGACTTTGCTGTCCTGCCAGTTTTAATGTGCGTTTAATTTAAAGTGCATACAGATAATGGCAAAATCATTGTGGATTGGTTCACACAAGAAACAACTCTTGGTTTTATCTGTGAGGATATTTTCAGAGTTGTGTGTTCCTAATCTTGAAGTCATCTTCAGCTTGTAAAATTCAAATATGCTCAAAGAAGGGCACTGTTCTAATTTTGATTGTGTGCCTTAATGCTGGTCACCATGGAAACAGTCCAAATATTCATACATCTTGCTGTCATTTGCCTCCACAGCTTGCTACTGCAATCTGTCCATTTCCATCATTTCAGCAGCAATCAATTGATGGAATTCAGGAGTCCTCACTTTCAACAGTATAAACTTTTCTTTACATGCATTATGCAAACGTCTTAAGTTTTTAGCTGGAAAGAGGAAGGCATGGACTTTGCATTGGCCACGCTATAATTCTGCATTTTTCTGAACTTCTGTTTATATTATTGGGGAATTAGTTTGCAGTGTAGACGCCATCAAACATGGCGTAATTACCATGAAGTCCTGTTTTGAAGTTTCGAGATGAGCATTTCCACTGTTGGCGTCTTGGTTGCAAAAGCCGGATGTATATCCATGTTTTGTACTGTTCGTGATTCAGAGGAGTCATTGTATAGAAGTTTGACAAATACTGAAGCATATTTGTAATTGTCTGGGGCCATTAAAATTACAAATACGCTTATAGTGGAACTCTGGTGCTTATTTTAATGATTAAACCTTCCAGTCTGTGTTACTAATTATTTCTGATTCCACTAGTGCTATGGGTCATGCTAACACACCTCAGTCTCCTGTCTGGTGATCTTCTAACAGATATCACACATAAGACCAAGTCTCCGGTTGTCACTCACAAGCCCTTTTGGTTCAGTGCTGTACTGTAACAAATGAAGTCCATGCCAGAACTGATCTTCGTTCACTACGTTTCCTTCTCTTCGCCTCCAGGCCAATGAGGACAGTGAGGAGAGTCTGACCTCCTTCCCTCGTCGAGACACCATGGGCAGTTTCCTCCCTGACAGCAGCTCATATGAGCTCCTCGCTGTTATTGGTGAGTAAAACCAAAGACATGCCTGGACTGCTTATTGATTTTTATTTATTTATTTATTCTAATGTACACGTCTCATTCAGGGTTTTTTTTTTTTGTTGTTGTTTGTTTTATTTTTGTGTGGTAGTAACAGAGCTGTATTATCTATACTGACTAGTTCATTCAGGGTTTTTCCTGACTCATAATATCCCTCTTAAGCACAGCTGGTCTCCATATAGTTCAGGCAATGAATTTGTGTGACCTTGATTAACAGAAGTCTCTGCGTGTTCTTGTTATTTCTGTCAGTTTGATAGACAAAATGTATTTATGTTGGGGTAAGGAACGCCCAACTTAAAAATGGTTAGAAATGCATATTTTTATTTCAAGTGGCTAAAGGACAGATAATCTTATTCTATGGTAATGTGTCCGTTGTCCATTCATTTACATTTCACATCACTACTCCTTGTACAGTATTGGTCAGAATTTATTAAAGGTAGTACTTGGATCATAAAGAAAAAGTAATATTATTAAGTTGTGTGTTTGTTTGGTATTTAAGAACGTAACATAAATATTCAAACAAACAGGACCGGAGGATGACTTTGTCACAGTGACCTCAATGTTGTCTTGTGTTTTAGGTCGGGGTTTGGACAATTTAATGACTGTGAACCTGGCTCAGTACAAACCCACTGGGGAGAATGTGGCCATCCGACGGATTGACTTGGAGTCATGTACTAATGACATGGTTACCTACCTGCAGGTGTGCATCGTCACTCATTGTCCTCAGTCTGCGTGACTTGGCTCTTCTGTCACCCTCTTTACTATGTTTCATTTTAGCGCTTTATTGAGAACTCATGAATAACCCTGTTTCACTCTCCCGTCTGTATTTGCCAGCCTCGTATTCTATTACTTTTTTTTCTTTGGGGGGGTGGGGGGGTATTGTCACCCGGGTGGCGTATGGCATGGACACAATAACTCAAGAACGAAGTGACCTAGGATTTTCAAATTGATAGGTGCATCTACTAAAAATCTCGGATGAGTTCAAATTTTAGTGACCTTGACCTCAAGGTCAGAGGTCACGTTTACTGAAAATTTTGTGAACACAATCGCTCGAGAATGAGGTCATGTAGGATTTTTTTTAAAACCATGCCACAGATGTATTTACTCAGGAAAGATATCATATGGACTTCTCATACTGATAGCTTGGCTGCATCTACTAAAAATCTGACACATTGGAATTTGGCAACCTTGATACAATTCATGCCTTGTTTTTTTTGCAGGTTTCTCAGTGGCACAATATAATCGGTAGCTATTCCAGCACTGCTGTTTCAGTCTTTGAATAACATTCAAAGCTTTTTCTCAGTTTACATTTAGTGAAATTTCATAATGATAGTAACCCTGCAGCAGTCAGATTGCTGTAAGTGTATGGATTTTCAGGCAAGGGCACATTTTGATAGCAGAATGTGAAAAGATGTTCCATGCATATTGTTTCTTTTTATTTATTTTTTTGGTTTGTTTGGTTTTTCTTTTTTGTTTGTTTTATGTGAACGTGACCTGGAATATTTGGTCAATATTGCTGTTGAATAAGGTTCAAAGGACTGGCTCAAATGTTGCATAGATTCAAATGCTTAATTTTTTTAAATTAATATTTATTTATTTAAATATTTATTACCATTTACAAATTATTGAAAGTTGATGGGCTTAGGCCGTTGAGAAGTAACGGGCAATGAAGTATAATCACTGTTTGGTCATGTATACAGTCATGACAATGCAGGTTAAGAGAACATTCATACATTAAGGCTGTAATAAATTATGTGTGCTTCTGTTTCAAGGGTGACCCTGCAGGCAGGGATTTTTATTTTAAATTTTTTAACACTGATAAGCATTAGTGGCTGCCACGAAACTTAAAATCTGAGTTTTTAAACTCACCCAGCAAGGTCACCAGAAGCAAAGCTTATTATAGGCCTAGTAAAATAACAGTACTCATTTCTTTATGGGGTTGGAAAGACATATTTTCATGTTCCTGCATGCACTAAAAACATGTCAGCTACAATTAGTCACTCTTGTAACTCAGCTTTCAATGTTATTTCCATGGCATATAACATAAAAGCTAACATGTTATCAAGTTGAGTAGAATATGAGTTAAAAACCCTTTCCTTTCCTCCGTCTCACAGGGTGAACTACATGTGTCAAAGTTGTTTCACCACCCCAGTATTCTACCATACAAGAGTGTCTTTATAGCTGAAAATGAATTGTGGGTCATCACACCTTTCATGGCTTATGGTAAGAAATCCAGTTTCTTACCCCCATCACATATTCTTTTCTGACATATTCTCATATGTTCTGCAACTATGTTAAAAAATTGATGAAGCAGCCTCTGCTAATGTACGAGAGCTTTCTTATCATCATTATCTGTGCTTGAATCTTGCAGGGTCAGCCAGAGATCTCATCTGCACACATTTTACAGATGGTATGAGTGAGCTGACTATTGCATACATTTTGCTAGGCATGCTCAAAGCTCTCGAATACATCCACCATATGGGATATGTGCACCGGTAAGACACACTTACACAGTAAATGAGTGTGAGACAAAGCATTTTTTTTATAGATTTCAATATATTTACCTTTTTTTTAATTTAAATGTTTATGTAAACAAAGGAACAAGCCAAATAGTTGATGTTTTCACAGTATGTCACATTGGAGGGGGTTTTCTGGTCAACTTTCACCAAAAAAAAAAAAAAAACAGGCAGCATTTAAACGTAGTAGAAGAGATTGGCAAACAATCATCCAGCTCCTGAGTAAAATATTGATTGATTGAGTTAATTTTTTTTGTTGCTAATTGTTTTTTCTTCTCCTTTTTTGTGCCTTGCAGTCAAAATCTATATTTTACTTCATAATAATAATAATAATGGTCAAAAAAGTGTGGGCTCTAATTGATATTATCCTGTCATTAAAATGCGGTCAATCATTCATACCTGACATGTTATTGAGCATCTTAACTGTTTTTGATTGTGCAGGAGTGTGAAGGCCAGCCACGTGTTGATCGCTGCAGATGGACAAGTCTGCATGTCAGGTCTGCGGAGCATCTTTAGCCTCATTCGTCACGGCCAGAGAGCCAAAGTAGTCCACGATTTCCCCCAGTATAGTGTCAACGTGCTGCCATGGCTTAGTCCCGAAGTGCTGCAACAGGTACCGCATTCTCAACAATGCAACACTGAAAATGCTGGCTGTGAGGCTATAGTTCTTTATGCTACACTGCAAAGCAAAATTACCAGAAATAAGAAGAAGAGTAAGGATGAAACTGTCAGTAAGTTTCTCTTTGATTTGTTTGCAGAATCTCCAAGGCTATGACTCTCGATCAGACATCTACAGCCTCGGCATCACAGCCTGTGAACTGGCCAATGGGCATGTGCCTTTCAAAGATATGCCAGCTACACAGGTAAGCAGAGACCTTGAATATTCTTCTGTTTTACATTTTGCAAAAGCTCAACTGTAGAAAGTAATTTATTGGCAAACAACAATATTGGTGGTGTTTTTATTTTGATCTAAACTGAAGAGTATTGGGGCACAGCTGGAAATTAAAACCATGAATTCTGAGGTGTCCAAGGTTATTAGGCTAAACTAATATTAGCTAATTTCCACAGATGCTGCTGGAGAAGCTAAACGGGACAGTGCCGTGCTTGCTGGATACCACAACTATACCCCCAGAGGAGCTGTCCATGAAGCCTTCCCGCTCTGGTGCTGACTCTGGGATTTGTGAGGGTCCAGGAGCGGGAGGAGTCCGACACTCTAATGGCGAGCCTTCCTCATCGTCAGGAGGACACCCGTACAACCGGACGTTCTCCCCACAGTTCCACGCCTTTGTTGAACTGTGTCTACAGCGAGACCCAGAAAAAAGGTTGGCTAAACTCTGCCTGCATGTTTAAAGTATGAATGCTGTAAATGCACTATGATGTTTTTTTTTTAATCAGTTATGACTGAGACACTAACTGTATTCCCCACTGCGTTCCTTCAGACCATCTGCAGCCACTCTTGTTGGCCATCCCTTCTTCAAACAGGTGTGTGTGAGATATCAAATTAATTCTAACATTATCACTTAAGCAAGTATTCATAGACTTTGGGTTGCATCAGGGTTTTTGTGTAAATGTGTCAGTATGCAGTATTTAAGCTGTTAAGACAAATATGAGAAAATAAGAAAATTTAATTTTATTAAGTATGATTTGAAATGGTCATGTTTAAGCTTGTTTTCCAAATGTTTTTGTTTTCTTAGATCAAACGGCGACCTTCAGAGGCGCTGCCTGAGCTGTTGCGCCCCGTGACGCCTATCACCAGCTTTGAGAGCTCCCAGCCTCAGAATTCACCGTTTGGACTTGCCAGTCTAGAGTCCGGTCTCAGCCACTTAGAAGTAGATGACTGGGACTTCTGACAGTGGAGGACTTGGTGAGAAGATGTCCATATGAGAAACTCTCTGAGCAGATGGGACAAGATCAGTTTTTGTAATGGCCCAAATGTATATACTAAAAGGAGTAGCTGTTCTCAGACCCAGGTTACAAACCAGCAGCCATCCTGCCTCTTTTGACATCTCTCACGCTTTTGTTCTCTAGATATGCACAAACTCTTGCACTGCACTGATGGCCTCTTCTTTCTATCTCACAGACACACACACACACACACACCTGTTTGCAGATTGTACACATACATTACAATCCCCCTGGGGCCAAAACACAACAGGACTTTGTTCCTCATGCTGGTGTTGAGGTCAGAGGATCTGTGGATGTAGCCTAAAGATTCTCATCAAACAAATTAGTGTGACGCTGCTACTAAATATTCAGAGGGGACACTCTACCTCGTGTGAGAACACGGCTGCTTGATGTGGCCCATATGCTCAGTGAGACCACCATAAGGGTGCACAGCAGTCCTCACAGCTGACTCGGTTAGTCTTCTGCACCAGATGGAAGGTTTTCGCGTTTGCCCGGAGGGTCAGTTAAATGAACAGCATGTAAACACATTTCTTAGCTCTGCTTGTGTTACAGTGTAAACTACATTTCATGCTTCAGGCAACTCTTCTGTTGCACAGAGTTTAAGATTAATGTGTTAGTTTAACCGTCAAAGCATAGACGTATGTATTTGCTTGAACTTTACTTGGTATTAACTCATGTCAAAAATGAATGTTTTATTGGTGCTTGTTTTGTCTGCATGTATATTTGAAAGTGAGGGCAAAGCAATGTGTTGCAAAACTCAAACTTGACTTTTAACAATAAATGTGGTTAACATGAGCTTTTTATTTTGATGACACCACACAGTGAGGCTATAAACCTTATAAAAATTGCTTTATTCAAATTTTACACAGACAAACACATAAGAGGAGGGCGGAAATGTTTGGATTTTGCTAATCGTCCTCATCGGATGGTGGTTGGTCTGTTGCGGCATTACGTTTCTCCATCTTGGCCATCAACTCTGGCAAAAGGGGAAAAAAAACATGATTAATGGGACTTAACTTGCATTGATTACATTACTATCTTAAGCCTTGATTATACATTGTGGACACAGACAGCTGGAGACCCAACGGCTTATCTGAAGTACACCCCCTGGGGTGCATGCATAGTTGGTGCATCGTAATGTAAATTCTCCACAAATTAGTCTGCACTGTGACAAAAAATATGCACGTGGACATCCGCACGGACCCTCGCGCTCCGCATCTAATGACAAAATTTATATCACTCACATTCGAGTGGACACAAAGTATAATCAAGGCATTAAAAGTGGTTCCCCCTCCTCTCAGAGGGTTTTAGGCCGATCATGCCTACCTTTAGCAGGATTGAATACTCCATGGGTTTGAGTGTCGCACACATAACACCGCTTAGACTTGCGGTAATGCTGAAGTGCACAAGCCTCACAAAAATAGTGCCTGCACCTGGAAGATGTTAGACTTGTTAATACATTTCAAAAAGCAGTGATTAGCTTGGCAAAAAAAACAACAACACACACACACAGAGAAGAGGCTTACTTGGTGATTATGGGATTCTTAAAAGACTCCCGGCAGATGAAGCACTTAAAGGGCAAATCTTCATCGTCGCTGCTGACCTCGTAGTTCTCGTCATCTAAATAAAAATACAACATAGTTCAGGAAAAGCTCGTGTACGGTAGAAACAGAAATGCATTTTAAAGCCCCCTCCTTAACTCACCATTGGCTCCATATCTTCCCTCTTCCAGTTCCCTCTCAATCTGCCAGCCATGTTTGTAGTCTGATCTGTCATGAAGAAACTTGCAGCTGTCTGATAGCAGGAGAGATAAACATGAAGAAAGATTAAATGGTCAAGATTTTTCTTAATTTGTTATATGTTTTTCTACCAAATTCAAATTAAACAAAATAGGCACACGAACTACAAACTGCTGCTCTCAATAGAAATCTACTGTAATGAAAAAAGTTGAGCCCATGAAAAAATAAAAATTTCCATTAAAAAATCCCACTTGTTTAATTCAGAAGATAAAACAACCTAAATAACTCATTAAAAAAACCAAAAAAACAATGTTTTTCCGATCTTCTGTTGTCCAATTTTGGTAACCCTGTGTGATATCCTCAGTTTCCTGTTCTTAGCTGACAGGAGTGGCCCCTGGTGTGCTCTTCTGCTGCTGTAGTCTGTATGCTTTAAGGTTTGACATGTGCGTACAGAGATGCTCTTCTGCATACTGTGGTTGTAATGAGTGGTTATTTGTGTTACTGTTGCCTTCTTATCAGCTTGAAGCAGTCTGGTCATTTTCTCCTGAGGAACTGCTGCGCACTTGATATTTTCTCTTTTTCGGAGCATTCTCTAAGACGGCCGTGTGGGAAAATCCCAGCAGATCAGCACTTTCTGCTCATCTGGCACCAACAACCATGACATGTTTCATTTAAACCACCTTTTTTCCTCATTCTGATGCCCAGTTCGAACTTCAGCAGGTCGTCTTGACCACGTCTACATGCCTAAATGCACTGAGTTGCTGCAGTGTGATTGGTTGAGTAGACATTTGCACTGACAAGTAGTTGAACAGTACAGTACCACACATTTACCTAATCATATGAATGGGCATATGGGTCCAAACTTTTGACTGGCACTGAAGTGACAGTGAGTGTATGCTGTTCTTTCTTGTAGGAGGTTTCACTTAATGTGTCTCATGTAATGCACAATATTTGGTCTATGAGTTGTTTTTCTTCCCCCCCCCCAAAATGCAGGGAATGGTCAAGATATTAAAGTGAAAAGGGTTTGATTAATTATTCAACAGACATGTATTTCAATTCTCTCAATCTTCTACCCACCTCCAAAACCACAGAAACCAGTCTCCTTGTAGTCTTTGCAGATATCTGGCTGGTAGTCCCACCGGACTGTGGCTCGCAGGTGTTCAGGGGCTCTGATTGGTCCTTTTCTGTTAAAATGATTGAACAGAATTATATGTATGAGCATTAACTGACTGCACCATCACAGGACTTTACACCCCTTAAACAGCACAAGTTATCATTTCTCTTTATGGTTTATTAGCAGTTTTTAAGACACACAAATCCACTCAAGAAGTGGACTTAGTGTCTGGTGACTTTTTTTTTTTTATGACACGATGTGAATGTGATGTAATGTAAGGGATACTCCTCGCCTTAATGCTCACCTGACCATGCCAGAGGAGGCATTGCCCATGGTTGTGTCTTTAGGCTTGATGAATTTTTGGTAGTTGTTGATACCACGATAGATTTTATCATCATCTTTACCCATCAGCTCCTGTTCCAAAAGAAAAAGGTACATTCATTCATTCATTCAAGATTTAGGTGCGACTATTGGACATCTACTGCAACTATGAATGGAACAGTTTTCCAATAAAGTGACAGACACTAGAAAATACATGACTGTGAGACAGGACTTGTAGCTGCTTCTGCAAAGCTGTAACATTAAAAATAACATCTCTAACCTCTTGGATTTTCTGACTCCTTTCAAAAATGGCCTGGGCATCTTTGTCTCTCTCTGTGTCCAGCTGATATGTAGCCGTTGCACCCATGTCATCCGGTCCCTCTGGTTTCTTGTTTTTGGATAAGATGGGGGAGAAAAGGTTTAAATTTTAGTACATCTGTAAATTTACTAGACTGTGGCTCTAAGGCAGTATATAAGACAGTAAACACACACACAAAAGTCAAATCAGCCAAACAAGAATGGATCCAGATGGAAAACAGAAGGTTGAATACCTCGCTCATTCACATTCCCTGATTATAACATTGAAGGACTGCCCTTAAAAACGCAGTATGAAAGAAAAGTCAACTCACCGCTGATCGTGTAGACTTGTAGGAAACAGTCACCTTCTTCTCTTCTTTCTCATCTTCACTTTCACTGGACGATACAGCATCTCTCTCCACTTTCTTCGTCTGCACAGAGAGGAAAAAAACAGTCACGTCGATCTCATATGGGGCTACTGTTGTGACAGTTGTGTCTGCAAATATGTTTGGAGAGTTGAGTAACTATCTGTTTGCACAATCAGATTTGTAAATGTTGAAGAAAACTATCTAAATCTGTGTCAAGTTTGCGTGTGTATAAAAATTTGTGTGCACACTCTAAGTGGCTAAGAAATCTATGAATGCATTAACACAACACATTTATATACTTCAGTACACTTGCAAATCTAAATGCAGATTTTGATTGTTTTACACATTTGCAAATCTGACTACGTGCCAGCTGATTTGCACATTCCTGTACATATTAACAAATCTACTCAAACACTGATTAAGACAGAGACGCACAACTCTCCATAAACATTTGCCAAAAAAAACAACAACAACAACAACAAAAAAAGCTACATTATATTGCCTAAAGTATTCGCTCGCCTGCCTTCACACACTTGCGAGTGACACCCATTCTTAATCCAAAGGGTTTAATATGACATCGGCCACACTTTGCAGCTATAACAGCTTCAACACTTCTGGGAAGGCTTTCCACAAGGTTTAGGAGTGTGTTTATGGGAATTTTTGACCATTCTTTCAGAATTATATTTGTGAGGTCACACACTGATGTTGGACGATGTCATTCCCAAACTCTTCCACTTTGTTATAAAACCACTAACAGTTGACTGGAATATTTAGTAGTGAGGAAATTTTACAGCTGGAATATTGCATAGGTGGCATCCTATCATGATACCATACTGGATTTCACTGAGCTCCTGAAAGCAACCCATTCTTTCACAAATGCTTGTAGAAGCAGTCTGCATGCCTAAGTGCTTAGTTTTGTACATCTGTGGCCATGGAAGTGACTGTAACACCTGAATTCAATGATTTGGATGTATCAGTGAATATTTTTGGCAATATAGTGTGCCATATT
>JAVDPK010001159.1:124398-137269 GCA_034780415.1 Cichlasoma orientale
TTCCCCCCCCCCCCCCCCAAAAAAAAAAAAATTAAACTCATTATTTTACCCTCTGGATCATCGGGTTGACGCGAATTTCTTTCTTCTCTTTTCTGATCACGGAGGTCTGGGCCTCATCACTCTTTTCATCTGAAAAGGAAATAAATGCGACATACATTTGGTGATAAATCTTGTAACCGTTCACAGCCATAACTTAAACCCCGACAGCTGACTTGCAAAATCCTATAACGATCTCTTGAGTTGATTAGGAAGACAAAAACAAACAAACAAAAAACTGCAGGCTGCGCATTCAGTACTCCAAATTCCGAGGAAACCTAAACGCAGCACAAATGTTAAATTTGTTTTGAACAGGAACGAAAAACTATCATCTGGTGCATTTACGTTACATCGTTTATCTCATTCAGGAAGCAGATATAGCACTTTTGCGTCTTACGCTCTTAATAACACAGTGGTTACTTGTTAAGGACAACAAGAACAGACAAATACTCGACAATTAGTTTGCATTTGGCATCTGGGGACCGACGACAAAGCCGGAGCGCAGCCAGCACCGGGAGTTTGCTAGAGTTTAAATGATCAGAAACTGAGCTAAATAACTGACCTTTGTCGCTATCGCTTGCTTTTCTCTTTCGCCCGGAGAATTTCCTGCTAGATTTTTTGAAAAGAAAAGTGCAAGACCCCTCCTGAGGCTTCTCAGATTCCGCCATCTTGCCACTGCTTTGTAAATATCTGCTCTTGCCACAGCGCCCTCTGGTGTCTAGGAGTGATCTTAAGTTGGTCCCTGCAGTGGTCAACAGGTCAACTACACCTGTCCACGTATTCATTTAGAAAAGACAATAATAATATTTCAGTGAGAAAGTGGCTGCGATTTTATGTGAGATACTAAGAGTTAATAGGCTCGATGTTGCCTAATGTTGTGACTTTTGCGCTTTAGAAAAATAACATAAAAAATAACATAAAATACAGTAAACATACCAACTCTATCCAAAGACAACAGCAGCTATTCGAGTGGCAATAGCAGTTTGATGAACAATTGTCTATACTAGTTTTATTTTTATGTTTTTATAATGTCTGTATTATTATTTTGTTAATAACACCAGTTAAGAAACCTTATAAGGTTTCGATTGTTGTCCATAAAGATAAGTTTTCATCTGAAAGTAGAGTTCACTAGTCAGTCAAATATGTCTCAAGGACGTTTATTTTTGTGTGTTGCAGTTATCGCGACAAACATAAAAATAAAGGTCTATAAACATATTTTAAGTGGCCAAAAAGGACTGTAGTGATTATGATGTAGAGCACTGAGTATGTATAATAACGCAGTCATAAGAATACTTGCAAAACAGGTCAATTTATTGTTTTTATATTTAACCCTTACGTTAATCCCATTGGTTACCGCCTGTTTACCAATATAAGCAAATATATTACACATTAGAAAACTAAGAAACAAACAAACAAAACATGAAAACCTTTTTGGCACGACACCGGAATGGTGGAAATTCAAGGATAGTTTATTATGAAAGTGTGATGAAAATGTGAAGATGGTTTTATTTTGAAAGTCGTAACCGGAAGTTACACCGTTAATCGTGTGTGACTTGGTGCCAGTCGCTTTGGTCCTGTCCTCCTCCTCCACCTCCAGCAGCGGCAGCAGCAGCAGCATCTGTGGCTCCCCGCAGAGGACGCCGGGTATTTGTAAGACTCAGGGCCTGCGGAGGGAGAGGTCCTGGCCTGGGCACGAATCCCGAAGAGGCCCCGGGGCCGCCGCTGGATGGAGTCGGGCTGTATTCACACAGCAATGGCTATGGGTCTGACATCGAAAAAGGCGTCTGCTCGGAGCGTCTGCGTGGAGCGAAAAAACCTCATCACGGTCTGCAGGTATACATCACGACACCGTCGACACGCCGTATTTATCTGTAGGAGCCTGTCTCTGCATGCTGTTCGGCTTTTAATTTCATCAGTCTGACCATCATGGAGGCGCTCATTCCTGAAGTGAAACAATGGCAGCAGCATAAATGGAAGATGTTACAGGGGGGAAAAAGGAGCACATTTCCAGAAGGGCGAGGGTGAAGGAGGAGGCAGGTGCGTGTTCACCTTCACGTACCCCTTTCATCACACCCAGTTAGAGGGAGTAGACTATAAAGAAATCATTTAATTATCCAATTTTTGTTTTTAAATGCTTATTTCCTGCATGCACACTTTTCAACGTCCAGTCACCTGCGTGTTTTCTTTCTCTAGCAGCAAATGCAGCTTCAAATGCTTAAAGTGACGAGTAGTATCAGTCAATTGTAGCAAACGTCTGAAGAGATATAAGCCAGCGAGCAGCAGGTGTCCTCCTCCATCATGGTGAGCTGGAGTGCCTGAATTGGACAAGGGCATTTGGGGCAGTGCAAGGACTACTCCCCACATCAGTGGCCCTCCATCCTCCTCCATCCAGCCTACACACACTACAGAGATGGACTCTGACGTGCATGCTTGTTTTGGCACTAATAAAACACTGTCTTCTACAGTGAGGTTAGCACTGTAAATGCCTGAGCTCAGCTCACACAATGAGAGCTCTTCAACTGCACAATATCTCCAATTTTGTGCAAAAAAACCCCCTTCTGGTTCCAGTATGTGCATTTTTTTTTTTAAATCATGTGTGATATTTAGATCTTTAATGGGATCCATCCTTTGTGACTTGGGGCTCCAATTTTCATGTTTTTACAACATATTAAATTTTTTAGAAGACAGAGAGATGTACAAATAGCCAGTGTTTATATTCACACAAAAAAAAACAATATACAGAAAGATTATAAACACCACAGAAGTCTACAAAATGCCACAAATATCCACATCACATATTTTTTGCCTTAAAATTGCCTGAACGGTCCATTTAGTAAAAATTATGTTTATTATTTTCCTTTGTTTCTTCCTTTTTTGACATAACTAGGTTATAGTGACCTCATCCTACTTTAGAGTATTTTTAATTATGTGATATCCACAGAGACTGGTGGGAAAATTGTGGCTTTGAAAATGTTGTTGTGCGCTCATAAAATTGATTATAGTGCTACTCTGTGTCTTGAATTACAAATTGACTATAATCATAAAAAGCATTCATAAAAGTGGCATCAGAGCTCTGCTATATTTCTTGTAATTTATTGCAATGCAATTTATTGCAAAACACTCATCAAAACAGAAGGGGACTCCAACATGGACACACAGTCAAGCATTTTTATTCCAGTACCTTTATGTCCAAGGTCCTGCCTGCATTTTAGTGGCACATACAGTGAGGCAAAACACACAGCATCACACGGAGCATGCATGCAAAGAAAGAAAGAAAAGTTCTCACAGTGGACCTATGACACAGAGAAGGATTAGCAGGGACACAAAAACACTTTTGTTTTCAGTTTGTCCTGGCTGTGCTAAGACAGATTTAATCATTTAAGCATTTTAATGACAAACTGGACAAGACAGAAATAAATCTCAAACAGCTTTCTATCAGTAATGCTTACTACGCGTTTTTTCTCCATTTTCTAATGAACAACATGACATTGATTAGGTTCACTTCGAGGGCAGTTTCTTCTTGGCGTGTCCGAGTTGCTGCCCGATCTCCTCACTCATGGTGTTTTGGACCTTTTTTATGTTGTTCAGGTCAGAGCTGATTCGCCGGCTGCTCGCTGATCGCGCAGCCTTAGTGGAGAGAGAGCCTGAATCAGCACCGTCCCGCTGGCTGTACATTAGAGCAGGCTGGGCATCGTGTTGCAGGATCCAGGATCCAGGCTCTGGACATGGTTGCTGAGATGCAGCTATTCCCACAGCTGAATTTGTGACGTTAGTGCTTGATTAGTACACCAGGCCAAGCTATTATTTACCTTAAATGTGTGTGTGTGTGTGTGTGTGTATAGTGCATATATAAATTCTGCCCTCTTTCTTGCTTACTGTAACATCATACATGTTTAACATACAATCAGCACACACAGAGATTAACATTTCTACTCCCAACAATTCCCTTAATGTAATTTTGTGGGACTTCAGAAAATGGGCTCTTTCTGATCAGTTTAGGGGGTAAAAAAAAAAATTTGACAAGGTGTTGGCATCACAGTCCTGGTTAAAAGTGTGTGTACTTGATCTGGCACGATGCGGGTCGTGAGTATCAGGCACAGAAATTTGACTAATCTCTGCTCGGTGTTTCAGTGTCATACCCAACAGAGCAAACCCATTTTAATGAGACACGTACTGTGTCTACACACAACAAAAGGCGTCTGCGAATGATCAAATATGAAAAGATTCTTAGAGGATTTTAAATTAAAAATAACAACAGAGAAAAATAATAAGAGATGGCTGCTCAAAATAGTGGCTAAGAAGAATGTTCTTTCTTTTTAGCTTTGGGGATTTTCCAAATCCAAAAAAAAAACACGTCTTTTTAGAGCCATGTAGAGACTTGATATTTATGGCATCCACAGTGACATCAGTGTCATTTTGAACTGCGCTGTTGTCAGTAGCAACAGGGTTTGTCTTTAACGTGGCTTTTTGCAGAGAGCGGGGACGTTCGTGCAGCTCTCGGTTAACGGTGTGTGTATCTGAGCTCAGGTTGACAAAATGTTTGGGGATGAGCAGAAGCAAACCGGCCGCCTGGCGTTTGTTTTTAAGGCCGCTTTCTGCGCCGCAATGCTTAAAATCGACTGTTTTGTTGCTTTTAGTCTGGCTAAGAGCTCTCTCGTGGTCCGTGACTGGAGAAACAGTGCCGCTGTGGGCACGGTGAACCTGAGAAAAAATAGATAAGATGAGTGAGACAAGTCTGGTTTGCAGAGGTATCCATGCAGCTGCTTCCTGTAAAAAAAAAAAAGAGAACTGGGAGAGAGAGAGTGGAAGGGAGGGCAATGTGCTGCATGTTGGCTGAGCGCTTCCGGGGCGTGGCTCAAGAGGAGAGAATAAAATGTTCTGCGCTGTAGTAAACAAATGAATGATCACGTCTCTCGGATGTGCTTCAGCATGAGGCTCAACAAATATTTGAATCTGCGTGTGTAGATGGAGTAAGATTAATTTGTAATTCAGCTTCTGTGCAGCCTTCTTTTGCATTTTTCCTGATTTCTGAACCTTTTTTTTTTTTACCAACACCATCAAGTATTTGAAATTACAGCAGAAATTTCTAAAGGTTTGGCTTAACATTTGGGCACCAGTCGTCAGCTGATCTGTCTACTCTCTCACTGTTAACTTCTCTTGTTATTCCTCATTTTTACCCCTCTGTCATACTCAAATATCTGATTCACACTCTCAGTGCTTCTGTGCCCAATACCTTCACTGTCCATCGTACGCCCTGATCCCTCTACACCTCCTCTGACCATGAAACACTTTTCTTGGACACTTGGTCACAGAGGGAATCGGTGAGAGAGAGACACCCTGCTCTAGTTATTTTATTTTATTTTATTTTTTACTTTTTTTTGTCTTTGAGTATTTGGCCCAAATTATGCTTCGTAATATTCTTCAGAGCACAGAGCGTTTTCTTTCTCAGGACTGTTCGTGCCAAGCCAGTGCAGGACGGGACGACTCCCCCGACAGTCCACGATGATAAACACAGCACTGGCTGGTGTTGTGCAATGCTGCGGCCAGTGAGGAGTTCACCTGTGTCATCTGATCCTGCTGCTTATGCCAAGGCTAAAAGACAGAGACAGAAATAAGAAGAAAGAGAAAGGAGTCAGGGAAAATGCTTATGAGGGAGTAAGAAAAAAACGAAAATGAAAGTCGAGAGAGTTAATGTGAAGCTTTGTGCGTTTAGGTTAGATGTCTTTGCTGATTAACGCAGTGTTGGTTATCCTATGTCGCGCTGCAGATCAAACGCAGGTTTGCGAGTACAGTAGAGGGGTGAGAAAGGAGAACAAGAGAGCATTTAACGAGAACTGAGAGTGGGCTTGGCGTCGATCCAGGCTGAGTGAGAGGTTGCACAAAAGAAGCTTGTCAGAAGGCCCTGCAGTTGTTTTTCAGTGTCAAATCGTACCAAGAGCATGCTGCTATTCCACTCCATCCATTTGCATTTGAGGCACGCCAGCAATTCCCCTTCAGATCAAAGGGCTTGAGTTAATTTACAATCATCTGCTATAATGTTCCTTTTGAGATAACGTTGCTACTGCTGTATTAGGTCAGAAAGGTTGTTTGCAGCAGTTGACTTTATCAGTTATGATTTTAAATGCTTTGACTTCTGCAGACAAATAGCTGTTTCCTGCTGGTTCGTATGCTTAGCCCCCGAGACCCACTGGTGAGTTTCCATGGGTTCTACACACTCCACAGTGAGGAGTTATTTGATTTAAAGCATTTTCTGTCTTGGAAGTGTCACAAAGTGGCAATTTGAGTGAATATGTTTTACTCTTCACTTATTATCTCAAATTTTAGACAAATTAGTTCATTTCTCCCCAAAGTTTACTAGAAAACTTCCTGGGCTCTCTTAAGACAAAAAAAGTGCCTCTAGTTTGAAGTTGAAATGTAACAGTGACCTGGACTCCCTGCCACAACACACAGTATTTGTTTTCATTGGTAACACCCATCAAGTGGATTTTTTTACTTAGCAAAACCAGTTGTAGGGTCCTGCTGAAGTAGAGAACACACTTGAAGAGACCCTACCTGACATCCTAGAGCTCTATAATACATTAACATGCAGAGTGATCTACGTGGGCTTTGCAAAAATTTTATCAGAAAGAATTCAGATGCCACTAACCTTTTTCTTTGATAAATCCGAAATGACCCGAAAAGTCAAGGCTCGAAAAGTAAATTTAATCCAGTTTTCGCTCTCAGGGCCGATGCCATTGTGTTATCCATATGTTCTCTGCGATGATTCTTTTTTCTTGTTACATTTTGAGTCAGTCCCCCGACCCCGCGATGCCATCCTCTCTCATCTAGAGCGTCTTGCGTTTGGGGAAGATGGCTTTCCGAAAAGAGGTGGTGGTGGTGCCTCTGCTGAAGGAGGCACTGCCCAGGGAGATCTTGGTTTTCCCACTGGTGATAGTGGAGGAGCCCAGAGATGTTGTGCTTCTGCCCCGGGTGATGGAGGAATTCCCCATAGCAAGCTTGGTCTTCCCCCTCTTTATTTTGGTGTTGCCCAGGGTTAAGGCTGTCTTCCCCTCTGTGAAGCTGGTGTTGCCCATTGAGGAGAAGCTTGTCTTCTTGACCCAGATTCGACGGCAGGGCTCGGGACTCACTAGACGCAAAGCATCGCACACTCATGCAGCACTCTATGCTCTGCAAGCCCTCGGGAGTAATAGTAACATCAGCTACAATCCAGAGTGGACCAGAATGCTAAGCGTGGATAGTGCGACCCCCGTGTCGCATAATGCCTTCGTTGAGCTGTTCGACGTGGGCTTTGGAAGGCCGCATACCACCCATGTGTCCCTGTGAATGGACAGAGGCAGCCGTAGGTGGCCACAGCCTATCTGGGGGGACTGGGACAGTGAAGCGATTGTCCCAATGCCACGACGACACCGGACGGTTGAAGGAGACATTGTTGCAACGAGGACAGTCTGTGGTGACATCACTTTCTTCTGAGCTATTGTTCCCTATAGCCTGTGATTGTAAGACATTCCCTTTGTGCACAACTATATGCACCATATGTGAAATGAGTTGCACTGTCGTTTTAAATGAAAGGAATGCCGAATGTGTTCGTGTTCTCCATATGTATGTGAGGCTTTGATTGCACCTCTCCTGTATTTGTGTCATCCCTCCATTTGGAATATGGGTGTGGTTCCTTCAGTTGGTGTTTATTATCCATTCGCGTTCTTGCTGAACTGTTTGCAGCTCATAAAAGGTGTTTATTTTCTTCCATTTAATGCCATAAAAATCTTAGAATGTGTACATACAAAACAGTCAAGCTCAGCAGTGTTTAGACATGTTACTTTTATAAGCACTGTTACAGCAATCAACCTTTACAGTCTTGGGAGTTGAAAACTGGATTTGCTGTGTAGGGAGCTTAGTTATGGAAATGTAAAATATCAGCCTAATCAACACAAAAAATATCACATTCAAACCAACAATGCAGACATGTTGATGCACAACATACAGGAGGATAGTGCTGATGAAAAGCGCACACATACTCTTGTGTCTCCAGATACATCACATGCATCTGTTTCACTCGTCTCCTCCCTGCCAAGCCGGCACATCATAAATCCTCATTTCATCAATGTCACATTTGCATAACATGCTCAGCATTGCTTTGGGAATGAGACATCTCGCTTTTGATTGCAAACCCATTAGATCTGCAGGTCATTATCTCTATTTTTTTTTTTTTATACACATCACAGACATAGCAGCGCTTTTTTGTTGATTTTTTGATACTACTGACCTTCTAAAACTGATCACATAGACATATCCATGGGTTTTTAAGTATGTGCAGGATTCAAGTATGAAAATCCCAGTAGATGTTGCTATGCGTTTCTTTGCCCCTGATGAGAGTGGTTTTGAACACAGACACAGACTTGGTCCCATGGGTGAAGGTCAGGGTGGTGAGCGAGCTTGTAGTCTCTCCTCTAGTAACAGAGGTGTTGCCCACTGCTATGTTGGTGTTGCCCAAAATTGTGGTGGTTCTGTTCCAGGAGATCGAGTATTTACCCCAGGAGATGGCGTACTTATTCCTCAGGAAAGAAACCCTGCCTTTGGTGAAGGAGGTTTTGCTTGATGAAAATGTAGTTTTCCACTCATTGTTAGAGTCTTTTTTGGACTGCTTGGCTGCTTTGGGTGTCTTAGCCGTGGCTTCGGGGGTCCTTTCCATTTAGGTGTTCCTGCGCTTGGACGTCAAGGCTTTACGGAAGGAGGTGGTAGTGGTTCCCCGGCTGAAGCTGGCCCGTCCCAGAGCCACAGTCGTCTTTTGCCTTTGGATGGTGGAATCTCCCATGGAGGTGGTGGTCACTCCCCTGAAGATGGAGGAGTTGCCTAAGGAGACTGTAGTCTTTCCCCTGGCTATGGAAGTCTTTCCCACTGCCAGGGCAGTCTTGCCCTCTGTGATGCTAGTGTTACCCATCGAAGCCAAGGCAGTCAGCCCGAGCCTGCGCCTGGATGCCGGCTCCTAACATGCACGCTGCATAGCCGTCCTTCTACGGTGCAGCTGGAGGGGTGAGCATGTGAGGTTAGAAGCCAAACTAAAGCTGCAGCAGCTGCCCTAAATAGATCACCCCACAATGTATAGATAAGGGGGAGGGAATTATTCGATCATTCTTTGATGCTGGTCGGTCCCTCAGAGAGACAAGACCCAAAGGGACCTGGAAGCACAGCACGCACAAAGGCTGTAAAGACAGGGGGTTAATTGTATTGTTTTCATGATAACACCGCCAAAGCACTGAAGGGGTGCATTGTGCAGTACACAAGACAATTGGGGTGACCTCAGTATGATAAGATGGCATGGTTCCCGAAAAAGAAAAAAAAAATCCTCTCAGCTGTTGTTCAAATACAGTAGTACATTTGTCTGCTTGGGTACAGTACATGTGCAGCACACAACCGAGAGTCCAAATCCTTCACGCACATGAAGTTAATTCTTTCTTTTTTTCCATTACATTTTGCAATATTTCTCTGATTTTTCTTCTTTCTTTTTTTTTTTGTGCACTTCTGTTTCAGATTCTCCGTAAAGACTCTCCTAGAAAAGTACACAGCCGAGCCCATAGATGACTCAGCCGAGGAGTTTATTAACTTTGCTGCCATTTTAGAGCATATCCTCAGCCACCGCTTCAAAGGTAACACTGCAGGTAACATATACAGGATAGGACGGACAAAAGAGTTACTATGGCTTTAATTATGAGACAGTAGAAATATATTTAAAATAAAAGTGGAATAGAAAGCTGCTGCATATGTCAAACTGTCATCAAAATAGTGTTATTGTCAAAAGGCCGTAAAATGGTTATGATTACACAGCTGTACTGTTGCTGTGGGTGTATATTTCAGTTTGATTTGCTATCAAAACAGATGTTTCTAATCTTCAACCAGGTTCTGGCAGCTGGTTCAGCTCAGATGGACAGCGCAGTTTCTGGGAATATATCCGGCTGGCATGCAGCAAGGTGCAGAACAACTGCATCGCCAGCATCGAAAACATAGAGAACATCAGCACATCACGAGCCAAGGCAAGGACATTTGTGTGCACTGTAGTGTGCGCTTGTGTGTGTGTGTGTGTGTGAGAGAGAAGATCTTCTCTTTCCACTCACTTCTACGTCGTCCTACAGGGCCGGGCATGGATTCGAGTGGCGCTGATGGAGAAACGGCTCTCTGAATATGTGTCCACTGCTCTCAGGGACACAAGAACAACAAGGTCAGACTGAATTCTTTATTGTAGTTTGAAGTCATCCCCGCTCCCGTTTTCCTTCCCTAGACATTCAGCATCTCAATAGGAAAACATCAATTCCACATGCAGGGCTTTGGTCCTGAGAAAATTAACTTAAATTCTCAGTATGATAAGTGGAAGTTCATAAATGATAATCACCTCTTTGCCCGGCAGGAGGTTCTATGATGATGGAGCCATTATGCTGAGAGAGGAGGCCACAGTGCTGACTGGCATGCTGATTGGACTGAGTGCCATTGACTTCAGGTGAAGTTGAGCTGTACAGAGGCTGTGATAGACAGAACACTATATATTGAAATAAGCATAAGCCCCTTATTTATTTATATTCTACTAAAAAAAATAAAGGGAAATAGGTGCAGCAATTAATAAATGAATGTAATGTGATAACATAGATGGAAGTACAGTGTATAAGGAAAAAAAACAGTTCCAGTGGGCATGAACATCAGTATTTGGTATGACCACCTTTATTGTTCAACACTCTGTCAGGAAGCGTTCTTATCATTTCCTTAGGTAGTCTGCAGGAATAGTTCTCCAGGCTACTTGAAGAACATTCAAAGCTGTTCTTTGAATGTTGGCTGCCCTTTGTTCTGTTCTCTGTCAAGATGATCCCACTACTGCTTCAGTAATGTTGAGGTCTGAGCTGTGGAGAGGCCAATCCAAGACTCATCACTCCATAAGAACTGTTGTCACTGATTTTCAGTCCAGTTCTTGTGTAATTTGGCATACCTCAGCCCTTTTTCCCCTGTTTCCCTTAATTAAGAATGGAATTTTGACAGCCAGTCACCCTTCCACTGAGACCATTTCTGATGATGCTTCAGTGACCAGTAGATGGATCAATTGAAGGGCCAGATCCTGTGTCAGGTCTTTACTGGACATTTTCCTATTTCTTAAGGACATGCCTTTCACATACTGTTCATCTGATGTAGATAGCTTTTTTTTTAGGCCTGCCACTTCTTCTTTTGTCCTCCACTTGTCCAGTTTCCTCAAATTTTTTCAAGGGCACACCATGCTGAGATATGCCAAGTTTTCAGCTAACAGCTCTTTTTTTTGTTGGTGCAAAAATAAAAAATTTAAGCCTGTCAAACTGCATTATCTTTGGCATTTTTTACAGGTTCAACTAAATAAATGGGGGTAAAAATATGTGTTTTTGCAGCAGGCTGCTGGTAACAAAGTGCCAAAAGATAAGATTTAAAATTGGTTCTTTGCTAAGTTGTCTGTTATGTGTAGAAACAACACGGGTTCATCCCTTGAGTTAGGTGCCTTTTTTATACTTGAATGATTCATAGGTCAGTGCTAAGGGGCTTAACAAACAAAGCAGTTAGAAGAAAGCTGGCCTAAAGGGGAAACTGGCTTTAAGGAAGAGTAACCACTGTCTGAAAATACTTGTTTCAGGCAGTGGATGTACAGAGGAGCATAAAATCAGTTTCCAAATAACTTTGTTTTTTTCTTTCGGTGTAGTTTTTGCCTTAAGGGTGAGACTCTGGATGGGAAATCCCCAGCAGTGATTGATTACACACCCTACCTGAAGTTCACTCAGAGGTGAGATCGTGCCACTTTTAACAGTGCTTGTATGCTCGGGGATCGGGCCACATTTATACTCCTATCTCTCTGTTGTGTAGCTATGACTACCTTAGTGATGAGGAGGACCGCCACAGTGTCGACAGCAGTAACAGCGAGGAGAGTGTCCCAGAGCATCCCTACATCCCTCTGGTGACAGATGAGGAGAGCTGGAGCAACAAGTGTCGCAAGATGGAACAAAGATTTAAGATTGTCTATGCTCAGAAGGTGACTACATTGCTGATCCTCACTATCAGCATCTGCAAAGAAATACTTATCTTATTGTGTGTGTGTGTGTGTGTGTGTGTGTGTGTTATTCAGGGTTATCTAGAAGAGCTGGTGCGCCTGCGGGAGTCACAGCTGAAGAACGTGGAGACGGAGAACAAGCGTCTGCGAGCCAAGGTGGAGGAGCTGACAGTGCAGAGCCAACAGGAGAAGAAGGAACTGGAAGCCATTGTGCTAGAGCTGCAGGCACAACTGTAAGTAAGCACATACAAGTTTGGCTGTACATTTATTTGTTTGCTCTTTCTCACACACAGATTTCCATTATACAGTATGTTTACATGCTGAGCAGAGTTTAAAGGGGAGCTAAATCTGGAGTTTTAATATAACCTCACAACTTGGGACAGTTAGATTTAGATTTTTTGTTGTGTGTTTTAATGCTTGTTCATAGAAGAAGGAGAGACTATTACACTGGCTTCTGATGCTGTCCTTATGAAAAGACTATGGAGGTTTAATACTTGGAAGAAGATGGATGGATGGGTGGATGGATGGATGGATGGATGGATGAATGATACAATAACTAGATTAAAAAAAATAGCTTATTGAACTCCCCAGTTTTCCTCATTGCTGTTGAACTCAGCTCTGCTGGGTTTGAGGATCAATTGTAAGATCTGAGGGTGGTTTTGGATATTCAGCAACATCAGGGTCTGTGTTTTTAAGTGACAGCTATATTAAAGACTACAATGACAAACTATGGATGCTTTTGCTTGCTACTTCTGTCTTTGATGTTCAGGCTCATATATATGTTTATTA
>JAVDPK010001159.1:143393-184771 GCA_034780415.1 Cichlasoma orientale
CCCCCCGGGACTGTATCTGCTCGTAACTAGTGCACAAAGCCTGGAGTAACATCACCAAGCTCTGCAAGCTTCGTCTTCGCTCCTGACACAGTTTAAACCCGAGCGAACCCCCTTTGCCTCCATTGTGAGAAACAGGCCCCTCCTGACCTCATTATACAGACACCCCATCCCCCAGCGCTCCCCACAACCACACTCACGTTCAGCACCGCCCCACCCAGCACCTCCTTCTGCCATAGTTTCTCTGCATTATGTCAGATGATACAACTAGTTGTCTGCTGTTATTGCATTCTTTACTGTGCATACTACTGCGCTTTTTTTTTTTGGATCCAGTCGCTGTTGGAATAATCACTTAGTGTATCAAAAGAAAATAAGCACCAATTTTGATCATCAATTAAATGTTTAAGCCTGCTTGCACCTCTTTGAGTTTGGTTGGTGTTTGATCTAAATTCTAACATTTTCACAGTGGTTATATTAACATGCTCATGGTCACCATTGGTTTAACACTTGACTAATTAACACAAAGCTGGAGTTGATGGGAATCTGGTCGGTTTTGCAGACATTTGGCTGATTCTTCTTCATTCAGCTGTTCCCTTTAGGGGTCACCATAGCTCATGTGCCTCCATCTCACCCTATCCCTAGCATCATTCCCTACTCCAACCCTCTGTGTGCACTTCCTTCACTACGTCTGTGGTCTTCCTCTTTTCCTCCTTTCCTCCTGCCTGGCATCTCCATATTCAGCATGATTTATCCAGTATATCCATTATCCCCTCCTCTGCACATGTCCAAACCATCTCAGCCTTGCCTCTCTAACTTCGTCTTCAAACTGCTTCAGCCTGAGCTGTACCTCTGATATACTCATTTCTAATCGGTCAAGATTTGGTAAAATTATACCCATGTGATGCCCCTAATGGAATCGGGGACCACCAAGGTGATTAAAAGTCATCTTGAGGATGTGAATTAATGAACCCACTTTGATGATCCACACATTGAGTAGCTGCTGTTTATCTAGATTATGTAGATCTAGATCATATCTAGATGATCTAGATTATTTAAAAAAAATATATAATTTAAAAAAAATATATATATATATAAATAAAAAAAAATCTAGATTTGTCTTAGGATCAAATAAATTTTGTTTTGATCTTTTATGAATAAATTTATAGAATTATCCCAAAACGTAAAGGAAATAAGCCCCCCCCCCTTTTTTTTTTAAATTTTATTTTAAAGCAATACCAAAGGCACTAAAGAGTCGTCCAAGCTGGAAACATTAGCCACACAGACCAAATGCTCTACTACCTTGGGGCCTTTTTATAGGTTTGCGTCCCATGATCCCCTGTTCATGTTTTAGGAAGGGTGGGGTTGTTGGTGTTGGATGGTGGGGTGGAGGGGGGTTGGTAACTGTAACTCTACACCGATGCCACTCTATGACTGACTCATGCTGCATTTGGACTTATTTAGCCTGGCGACAGACTACGTATGAGTCGACCGAACAGAAGATGACGTCGGTGTTTTTCGACAGGCAGTAATGGCACCAGTAAGGCTTCCCTGAGTTGTGAGGTTGATACTTAAAGAGCACCTTGTGTTTTGGGGACAGAACGCCACAATGTTATCATGGTGCATGGTTGGCTACGGCTGGCTTATGAATAGAGTGGACACCGGGGAGTGGATCAGATTCTCTGAAAGTGTGTGAAGCAGTTGACTCCAAGCGTGGAGGCACCAGAACCTCGAGTATCGGATCCTGTTGCTTAAGTCAACCAGTGTGATGATGAATGGCCAGTCTACTGCTTACAACCAACAGTCAGCAGCAAACAACCCAGCTGCCACTGGTAGAAGATCACGAGTCAATGTGAAGAAACTGGTACGGCTATTGGAGTGAGAAAAAGATGTTGTGGAGTTGTTTGAAAAAGAAGAAGTGCACTAAAAAGTCTGCTTGTTGGCTGTTTTTTGTTTTTCCTCAACAGTATGTGACTTTGTGAATAATAACAAATGGCTTATTTGTGTGTGTAAGTGCACTGAGGTGTTGAATGCATTGTATTTATAGTCTTTACATTGATGTGGTTTGGATGTTTTTTTTTAATGTGTGTGTAAGCTAGGCTGTTTTGCAGCTCATAGTGGTTTCTTGTCGCCTTCCTCTGTACAGCTGTTGTGGGGCAGGTGTGCAAGGCAGCTGTGGGGTTCAACTTAAGCGTGTGCTCGCAAGTTATAGTGTTGATTGGAGTTTGCTGGGTTTGGCAAAAATGGAGTGTGTCTCCAAAAGGTCAGCCCTTTTGACAGCCAGAATTACTGCCAATTAGGCCATTTTCTACCAGAGCCCCTCAACAGTATGACAGGCAAAACACTGGATGCCTTATTTACCTTGATAGATGCCCCCCTCTCTATTTTATTATTCTTTTTAAAGACTCCAAGCTCCTGGGCAGAGGAGACCCAGGGAAGGCGAAGTGTTGGCGGACACAAGCGCTCAGCTTCTTGGGGCAGTGCAGAGCACCTAAGGGAGGCAAGTATTATATACACTAAGGCAGTTAATTAATCATTTCTTCTGTTTCTCTCACATACCCACACTCTTTACTCTGTGAGCTCCCACTGATATCCTGAAACAAAAGGGTTCCTTTAAGGCAAAGTTTGAACCTTGCCCTTGAATGAATCATAATAATTCCCGAGCCATTTTTCTCTCCACTCTGCCCTCAGGTGGCTAAGCTCAGACACCAGTTGCAGAAGCGCTCCCGCCATGCCCCTCCCTCAGCAGGATGCGAGCTCCCCCACCACCCCGTGCCAGCGGGTCATGCAGCAGGCATCACTCAGGTAGCCTTTTTTTTTTTTTTTTTTCCCAATTAGGATAGTTAAAGACACACAAAACAAAGTTTTTATGATTGCTCCCAATGCTAGGCTGTCTTCCACAGGCAGACTAGGATGAACTTAGCAACAGGGATATAAAAAAACACTCTTTTTTTAGTACTGGCTGTCATCAAGTCTGCTGTGCTACTGCCATGCTGCCTCTGAAAGACAATCTGAAACCAGCATATCATACTGTACTATTCACATACACTATAAACCATTACACTTGTGAAGGACCAGACAATCAGGCACAGGTTCCCTCAAAATGTGACTGTATTTTACTTGTTTCTTCTCAGACGATGCCGCTGAACAGACTTGCTCCACGGCTGCGACGGAGCGTTGAAGGCCTCAACTTAGAGCTGGAGGAAGTGTTTGTGTGTGAAAAACAAGATGATCAGCATGAGGTTAGGTCACTGAACTATGCTTTAAACTAGAGACGTTAGAATAGTAAAAGGCTATAACCAGTATCAACCAATTTAAAGTCATCAAAATTTCCCTGTGTCTTATACACTCACCGGACACTTCATTAGGTACACCTTGCTAGTACCAGGTTGGACCCCCTTTTGCCTTCAGAACTAGTTTAATTCTTTGTGGTATAGATTCAACAAGGTGCTGGAAACATTCCTCAAAGATTTTTGGTCATTACTAACATGATAACATCATCCAGTTGCAGATTTGTCAGCTGTGCATCCACGATGTGGAGCTCCTTTGATGGGTACATTGTAGTCATAAAGGGATAGAAATGATCAGCCACAATACTCGGGTAGGCTGTGGCATTTAAGCAATGCTTGGTTGGTACTAAGGGCCCCAAAGAGTAAGTACAGTACAGTTTTTGTGAGCCTGTGTAAATTATAGCCTCAGTTTCCAGCTCTTAGCTGTCAGGAGTGGCACCCAGTGTGGTCTTCTGCTGCTGCAGCCAATCTGCTTCAAGGTTTAACGTGTTGTGCGTCCAGAAATGCTCTTCTGCATCCCTCGGTTGTAATGAGTTATTTGAGTTACTGTTGCCTTCCTGTCAGCTCCAAGCAGTCTGGCAATTCTCCTCTGACCTCTGACGTCATCAAGGGATTTTTGCCCAGAGAGCTGCCGCTAATTGGATATTTTCTGTTTCAAACCATTCTCTGTCAAACGTAGAGATGGTTGTGTGGGGAAATCCCAGTAGATCAGCAGATTCTGAAATATCCAGACCAGCCTGTCTGGCGTCTTTCTCCTCATTCTGATGCTCGGTTTGAACAGGTTGTGTTGACCGTGTCTGGGTGCCTAAATGAATTGAGTTGTTGCCATGTGATTGGCTGATTAGATGTTTGCATTGAGTCCGGTGAGAATATATTTCACGTGTTTTTAAAGTTGTGATGAACTGTCAGTTTAATTAGGTCAACTATTAAAGGTTAGGGAGGCCATTTGATCCAATAATGTGTAAACAGGTTTTGTCATAATTATTATAATAAAACTAGCAAACTAATTATGCTTTGAATAACTGTTATTACTGTTTTGATATTTATGTCAGTGTTACTGGGGTAAATTTTCATTACTTTTCTCTGACTTTTCCAGATTCTGGATATCCCAGATGGCCACAGGGCTCCCGTCCCTGCCCAGAGATGCAGCAGTGGTTCTCAGAGTGAGCCATCACCGGGGCCGCTGGATCCTTCCCTCCTCTCTCCTTCTCAATCCCCTTGTACTCTTGATCCATCACTTTTGTCGCCTTCAGGTTCACCTTGTCCTTTGAATCCATCACTTTTATCTCCATCCCAGTCTCCCTGCACCATGGGAGAGCCAGGTTAGTTACTGCTTTATTAAACCACAGCGAGTCATAAACTAAAATATTTTTGTACAAGCAGAGGTATTATTAGTAAAGCATATTTCTGTCTTTTGGTGCAGAGCCTGTGGACTACGAGACCTTGTGTCCCTCTCCATCAGCCTCGCTTCCTTCATTTGCACTGGATCCTCCCCTGCTGCAGCCCTGCTCCTCTTCCCCTCGTCCCAACAAAACCTACACCTTTCAGCGAGAACCGCCAGAAGGCTGTGAGCGAGTTCGAGTGTGTGAGGAAGCGGTGTAAGTAGACCAAAACATCATGCATAGATCATATCATGCAATTATTTCCTAATCTCTGTCACAAATTTATTTTCGTACCCAACTAAACCCCTCCCACAAGTACCAACAGAGCATAACAGGATGTCATTAGCACTGCAAATGAAGCTCAGATCAAAAGAAGGCGGCACACCTTGTAAACTTGTAGCCAGTTGTGTAGAATAGGGTAGCAAAAGATCTTTACATGTATTTTGTAACTGCTTGCTAAACATGTGCACTACAAATGTCAACCACTTTGATGATATTTAAGTAATTTTCTACTCTCAGATGTCTCAAATGAGGATTTGTTGATTAGGCCTTTTTTAAATTGAACTTTTCTTTAACATTATATGTTATTTGCATACTATAGTAGCTATAAAATAATGATACCATCTGAATTTAGTATGAGGAATAACGATCATAGTAGCAATATCAGGACTCTCAAATGTCAGCAGATTCCTGGTGGGTGGTTGCTGAAACTATCAGAATGGACATGACGGAATGTGCAAAGAAGTGGAAAAACTTGAGGAACAAATGCGCCTCCCCCCCTAAAAAAAAAATAAATAAAAGACCACAACAAAGAGTGGGGACCCAGGCAGGGGAAAAAAGTACCAGGATTTTATTTGTTTCTATCAGCTGGCACTGCGTATAAAACGCTGGGACATGTAATTAACACATAAACAAACTCAGCGTCCGGGGATCTCAAGCTAGTATCTACCTCGTGGCGGTCCCAAGCCTGGATAAATGAGGAGGTTGCATCAGGAAGCACATCTAGCATAAAAATCTTTGCCTTATCAAACATGTGGATCCATGCACCATTGTGACCCCTTGGGAAATAAGGGAGCAGCTAATTTACATGCTTAGGAATCTGTATAATGTGTACACCTATGAAGAAATTGCAGCTTAAATTGGTCTTCTCAGAATATCAGTGGATGCTCAAAAAACTTTCATATATTTGTGTCATTTTTCACTAAATGATTAATTAGAATTGATGGTTTGTGGAAATTGCAATCATGCTGTTATAAATATCTTAACTACATATAAGGCTACTACATGGCACTACAGACTCTTCCCATCTCTCTTCCTAAAGGTCTGCCTATCAGGACGAGTCTCCCCTCCAGCCATCCTGCCCTGACCCCAATAAAGTCAACTTTACCCCTCACGGAGGCTCAGCTTTCTGCCCTGTCAGTCTTCTGAAGCCCCTGCTCCCCTCCATGGACCTTCTCTTTCGTGGCCTGTCGGTGTCTCCCGTCACTGGCTGCTCAGGTCAGGCCTCTCCTACCAGGCACCTGGGCATGCAATAGGTGGATATTTGAGCAGAATCTCTCAGGACTGAACCACATTGCACTGCCAGGACAAGGAGCAACTGGATGATTTTTTTTTTTTTTTTTTTTTTAAATGCATCATGACAATGGACAGTGTCTCAACACTGCTGTAACATGCCATGATCACTGTGATCAAAATAACCTTGTGACTGTGAGGATTTGTTGCTGTCATACTTTAGAATCACTGTGGCCCTAATTTTGGCTGCTCTATATAATTTTTTTTCTACCTGCAGGAAGCTTTGATTGATTGATTGGTATTTACCTCATCAGCACTTAAACTGTCCTAAAATTCTCCTGTATGCGGCATGGATTAGACTGCAGGACTTAAGTTGTGGAAATGCTTGAAAAGCTTTATGAATAATTGCATTTATGAAATCATTCTTTTGGATAAAAACTGTTGTAGTTAGAATGCTGTTAATTTTCATCTTGAAACGTGAATTCACTGTCAAAAATCCAAGCACTTAGAACACACACTGATACAAGTATTGCCTTCTTTCTATCCTACCTATTGATGGGTATTCTAGTAGAGTATTGTTGAGTTTAGATAAACATTTGTGTGGGTTAACTGATGAAAAACAAAATGTTATTTTTTTTGATAGAAATCTGTTTGAAATATTTTTGGCTTATAGTTTACAATGGCCTACTTTTCTACAAATGTGTTTTCTAGGAAGATGCGTATTTTTGTGTCTTTATAAGAAGCAGGCGATGCTGCTTATTCTGACTTGTGTTTTATAAGCAGAAATTTTATAGCTTTATTTGCCCACAGGAGGCGTTGTTGTTTTAACCAAACTGTTTTAAATAATTAGAGCAGGACACTCTGTCAGTTTGAGACTTTTTGGACTCTGCAGCTTAGACCACAAAGTGTTAATGGAGAGCGTGACTACCCTTTGTTTATTATTCAAATGTATTTTTCATCATAATAAGAAATTACCTACAGGATAAATAATGAGCAGATGGCAATGAAGAATTGGTGTAAGCTCTGCTTTCTCACACCTTTTTTTGGGGGGGGGGGGTTTAGGGTGATAACAGTTAAAAATGTTATGTGTGCTGTTGTCTGTACGGAAAACGATAAAATAAAATATTTTGGGGGCGTTCAAATGTCTTATACAGTAATTGTAATTCCTGTGGTTTTTCCTGTTGTTGTTGTCTGCATTTGACACGTGTCTGTGGGTTTTAAATCTAAGCGTCGCCCTCTTTCTTCCAAATCTGCTTTGTGATTGGTTTAAAGCGGCTCTACAGGGCTTACATGGACCAATGAATTTAATCCACATCCCAGGACGACAAAAAGGCACGCGACATTTTCAAGAAAGGACCTCGGTTTCTTTAAATAGCTGCCAGAAGACGCAACTAACCATTAAAAATTAACACGAACTCAAACAGGTCATATAATCGTCAGCGTCTTGTTTGCAGGATTGGATTGGATTATATTAAATACGTTATTATGCCTCTTTGACCAATGTTAGTTTTATTAAACTGAATATAAATGTCCAGGCTTAGCTATTGACAACAAAAGGGTCCTTTTTACAAAATAACTTCATGACGCGTTCTCCTTTTTTCCCTCTAATTACAGGTCTGAATTTCCCAGCGAAAGCACAAGCGGCGCACCGTTATTGTTAGTGAGGTGGGAAAAAGGGACGCTTTTAATAAAGCAGCGTCCCCGCGAGGATATACCTGTCTGGGATGATTAAAAAATAACAAAATTATGGCCTGATACTTGATTTTCTGTTCTCAAGACAAGTGTACGAAAGCCCCGGCAAAGCAGATAAACTGCGATATATCAGCAAGTCTTCCAGCTGCTGCAACATCTGCGGCTAACGTAAACACGCGAGCGCCTTTTCCGGGCTCGTGACAGCGGCTATAGTGGAGCGGGACGTCGGAGCAAGGACAGCCGGGAGCGGAGCGGTGGTGTCGGTTAACATACCCGGGTTGGTGGACGACACTATGGCATCGGGAAAGGGAGCTGGGAAACCCGCCTCGCTGTGGGACAATATGAGATTACGGTTCATCATTTGCTTCCTCGGAGTCTTCGTGTGCTACTTTTATTACGGAATATTGCAGGAGACAATGTAAGTAACAAACGACGAAGCTAAACTCCAATAGCTAAATACAGTGTTACTCTATTGTGAACCGAACTTCACTCAAAAATCTGCCACTTTAATGTTGCCATGCGTGTCTCCGAGCCTATACGAGCTAAATGTATTTCTTTTTTCAGTAAAAATATGTTTTACAACCCAAAGGACAGAACGGGATACTTCATAATATCTGTTGGCATTGTTTTGCAATATTTAACGTTGTCACTACCAGTGCAACTCTGACTAAATTAAAGTGATTTTTGGCAGATCTTTTTAAATTGGAATTTATTTGACTCTGTTCGAATGAGAGAACCATCATCATATGTTAAGAAGCAGTCTCTTTGTTAAGTAAATCTAAATATAGTGCTGTAAAAAGGCATTGCCCCCTCCCCTTCCTGTTCGTTTTTTTTTTTTTTGCATATTTGTCACACTTAAATGTTTCAGTTCAGATATTAGCCAAAGATAATTCGAGTAAATACAATATGGAGCTTTTAAATTATTTTGATTTATTAATAGGGGAAAAGCTATGCTTGAGTCATTCAGAGGTGGACTTAGTTGTGTGTTTCTGATCATTGTCCTGCTGCATAACAGCAAAGCAGCCCCAGCCCATCACACTACCACCACATGTTTAACTATTGGTGTGATGTTCTTTTTATGAAATTCTGTTAGTTTTATGCCAGATGTAACGGGATGCAAACCTTTAAAAAACTTCAGCTTTTCTCCCATCAGTCCACAGAATATTTTCCCAAAAGGTTTGGGGATCATCAAGATGTTTTTTTTTTTTGGCAAATGTGAGTGTTTTTATTGTCGAATCATGAACTGACCCTAACTGAGGCAAGTGAGGGCTGCAGATCTTTAGATGTTGTTCTAGGTTATTTTTTTGACCTCTTGGATGTGTCACTGTTGGGAGTAATTTTGGTAGGTGGGCAGCTCCTGGGAAGAGGCACCGCTGTTCCAGGTTTTCTCCATTTGTGGATAATGGCTCTGTGGTTCACTGGAGTCCTGAAGCCTTAGAAAGGGCTTTGCAACGCTTTGCAGACTGATAGATGTCAGTGACTTTGTTTCTCAGCTGTTCTTGAGTGTCTTAAGGTCATTGCATGATGTGTTGCTTTCTGAGATCTTTTAGCCTTCTTCATTGTGTCAGACTCTATTTGAGTGATTTCTTGATTCAACAGGTCTGGCAGTAATCAGGTCTGGGTGTAGCTAGTGAAACTGTACTCAGCTTTCCAAAAAATGTGGCTAATCATAGTTAATTTATGATTTAAAAAGGAGGCAGCAATTACTTTTTCAAATGGTGCCAGGTAGGTTTGGATAGCTTTTTTTCCCCCTTAATAAATTAAGTCATGATTTTAAAGCTGCTTTATATTTGCTTGGGATATCTTTGTCTAGTATTAAAATTTGTTTGATGAAATGAAACATGTAAGTGTGAGAAATATGTAAAAACCTAAGAAATCATTAAGGGGCAAATGCTTTTTCACATCACTGAATGTCAGAAAACATCCTGAAGAAGAATTTTTTGTTTTAGACGTAGTTCATCTGTAGTACATTAAAACCCAGGTTCTGTATTACCCTTGTTATTTCCTGAGGGAGTGTGTTTAAAAATCTCAGAGATTCACTGACTTTCAGTTTCTTGTTCAGTCATTGTTTTACAAACAAGACCTTTTGTCAAAAGAGACACTGAAGTCTCTGATATTATTTTTCCTTTACATGTAACTTTAAGATCAGCAATTTGGCATATGCAAAGTAAGAGGAGCTCTGCCTGTGTTCCCTGTCACACACGGAGGCATGACACAGATGGTATGTTGTCACCAAAGGGCACAGGGATGCTATCTGGTTTCAAATTGAAGGCTTGAAAATGGTGTGAGGTGAAGCAGCAGTTCTGCAAACCTGAGTGTCTGACTTTTATCACGTTTTTTAAATGATTTTGGCATCATCTCTTCAAATGAGCTCACAAAAAAATGCTGTCCTCACTGCACCACTCTCTCACTCACCTTTTCTGAATTTCCTTTTCACAGCTAGGAGACACATGAAACCACTCAAAATTTTAGCCTGGATATATGCATTGTTCCTGCCAAGAAGAGTCGGTTTTGTTCAATACATTGTTGCTCTCATGTTTCTAGAACCCGAGGTGATTACGGTCAGGAGAAGTTCAAATTCGCCCGAACGCTGGTCTTCATCCAGTGCATCATCAATTGTTTGTTTGCAAAGATCTGTGAGTATGTGCTGTACACAACACACAAAAACTAATAACAGTGGTCAGTTGGAACGTTTTTGGACGCCACTAAATCCACAAGTTAACACCTCGGAACTGCTTCAATCAAGTCTTTTATACTTAACGTTATCTGTGATAATTTAAATAATGTAATATTGTGACTTTAAAAAAAAAAATCTCTCTTTATATTTAGTGATCCATTTTTTTGAGGGCTCCAAGCCAGATCGCACCAAGAGCTGGCTCTATGGCGTGTGCTCCTTATCTTATCTTGGAGCCATGGTGTCCAGTAATTCTGCCCTTCTGTATGTCAACTACCCCACACAGGTGAGTCTGCCCTTTTTTAAATAGGCCAATGTTAGCTGGTTACACTTTTTCAGATTTATGTGTATTTGTGCTTGGGGCTTACATATCCTAAAGCTGTGATTTTGTTTGATAGGTTTTGGGGAAATCCTGCAAGCCCATACCAGGTAAGGTAAATTGAATAACAATAACAGTTGTAATGCTTTATTTAGGTGCTTTCCACCTGCATATAATTTACACAATATAAATAATCCTCACCGCGAATTGCCACCATATCGTGGCGGAGGAGTTTGTATGTCCCGGGGATCTCAGGGGCTACATTGTTTGGGGGCTTTTGCCCATTGATAGGTTCTCCCGAAGCAAATTGGTCCTGGGTGAGGAGCCTGATGAAGAGTGATTCAGATAACCCTTATGAGAGGAAGATCAAGGAACAGTTTACCCTGCCCAGGATAGGGTTACCAGGGCTCCACCCTGGAGCCAGGCCTGGGGAGGGTGCTCGAGGGAAAGCGCTTGATGGCCGGACCTTAGCCTGTAGGTATCGAGGCTGGTGATTGGGACATGGAAAGGCCCCTGAGTGAGTGTGTGAGGTTGAGAGATACAGCTAGATATAGTTGAGCTCACCTCAACATACAGCCTGAGCTCTGGAACCAGCCTCCTGGAGAGGGGCTGGACTCTCCAATCCTTTGGGCTATTGAGCAGGTTCTGATAGTTGTTTGCACTTATGCGCCAAACGACACTTACGAGTACCCAGCCTTCTTGGAGTTGCTGGGTGGGGTGCTCAAGGTTGCTCCATCCGGTGACTCCATTGCCCTGCTGGGAGACTTCAGTGCTCACATGGGTGACGACAGTGAGACCTGGAAGTGGGTGATTGGGAGGAACGGCCTGCCTGATCTAAACCTGAGTGCTGTTCTATTATTGATCTTCTGTGCAAACCACAGTTTGTCCATAACGAACACCATGTTCAAACATAAGGATGTCCACAAGTGTATGTGGCACCAGGACACCCTAGGTTGCAGGTCGATCATCAGATCTGCAGCCATATGTTTTGGGCAATTAGGTGAAGAAAGGAGCTGTGCTGCCAATTTATCACCACTTGGTAATGAGTTCAAGTGCAGGCTACCGAACAAACATGAGTGATTTTTTTTTTTTTTCCCTCTTCTTTCTTAGCAGATTTGGGATACATTTAGTAGGAATATTCTTGTTATGCATGTGGACTTTAGAGCCTGCGTTGCAGGTTACAGTGTGGTGCGTTTATACATGAAGGTTATCTCACCCCTCTCAGCTCGGTCATCTCTTGTCTCACATTGACAGTATGAATTCTCTTTCACCCTTCCATATGTTTCACTCTCAGGGCTAAAGTTCTGACATGTTATCCAGGCTGGTATCTATGAGCTTTATATTTTTGTTATTGTGTCGTTTCAGTTATGATCCTCGGTGTGACAATACTGAGGAAGAGGTATCCACTGGCTAAATACCTGTGCGTGTTGCTGATTGTGAGTGGTGTTGCTCTGTTCCTCTATAAACCCAACAAGAGCTCTGCTGTTGCTGATGACCATATTTTTGGCTTTGGAGAGATTCTGCTGGTGAGCTAACACATTCTGTTCATTTCACCTATTTGTGATCATATGTTGCCCAGCTGTCTGCATCTCCCTCGTGCCTTCGTGGATGCTTTGACTTTGGTGTTACATTTGTTTCATCTCGGTGATGTGTTCTGCTGTATCATAGTTGGTCTCTCTGACATTGGACGGCTTGACTGGTGTGGCCCAGGACCACATGAGGGCTCGCTTCCAGACGGGTGCCAACCACATGATGTTGAACATCAACATGTGGTCCTGTCTGGTGCTGGGACTAGGTGAGTCTCACATCTAATAGAATGTGTGTCAGGAGCACACAGGCTCTCATTCCACTTGAAAATACATCTGGCCATTAAACTGATTTGCTCACCTGCAGCTAGAGAGGAGACACTAATGAGCAAACTCACCTTGGTGTGATTCAGTACTGCCAACAGAAACACTGGTGTATTGAATGTACTGTTGCAAAGCTTTCTCTATCAATAATTATTTAAGAGCATAGCAATGGTTTAATTAGGCTTTTGTGGAAAACCTCTTATAGCACTATAATGTTTGTAACAAACAACATTTTTTTTAATTAAAGGTCAAAACCAAAATATCCCGTGGTTAACAAAGTTTTCCTCAGGTGCTTTTCCACTCAAGAGTTTTTCAAACTCCAGTTCAAAGTCATATGACCTTATGGTGATTTTGCATTTCCAAAAGTACCGTGCAGTGTTCTTTGTTGTTGTGTTATATTCTTAAGGTGAGTTTATTGAGAGTTTGGTGCAATAAAATATTGTCGTACTGGAGTCTGACTCCAGGATGAATAGTGGCTGTGATGTAGTAGATAGTGGCAATAAGTTAAAAAAAAAAATTCACAAAACCAATAACAGGTGCATTGAAGACAGAAAACGTGAGCACTTTTCCCTCAGGAGGCAAAAACTCATTAATTCAGTCAAGGTATAGTGTGGAGTGTTATCTTTTTAGATAAGAATTCCTGTGCCTCAAAGCCCTCAGTTCTGTGAGGAGATCACTATAATATGTTAAAGAGCAACGCACCTAAAACAAACAATTTAATAATGGTTTTTTTTTTTAAGGTTGGGCATTAATGGGTTGTGAGACAAAGATCAAAAGGTCAAAGACTATATGAGAACTGGAAGACTGTCATCCCTCTTAAACTAACTGGAAGGGTTGGCTATCTTTGAGTATTTTTCCATCCTTCCTGAACCACTTTCTTATGCCAAATTACATTTTAGAAAGCTCTGTTTTTTTCCCCCATAAGTGTTAAGTGCTGTTCCAATATGCATAACTTAAGAGATTCCAGTTATTGGTGGTGTGCATGCACAGATACACTGCTGGTTTCAACATGCACAGCCAGACTTTGCATCTTGGGAAATACTAGACTTCAAAGGTATTCTTATACCTCCCCTCCTACACCAACTCCATTACACACCCACACCTAGAATTCACCCAACTGCTAATACTTTGTAAAACCACTTGGTGGTGCCATACACTCACACTGTAAACTCAGTCTGATTTTCTTACCAAGGATGAGCATAAATGAATTGTGCTTTTGGAAATGATGATGATGTTGATGTTATGTTCCTCTCTGCCCACAGTGGTGTTGTGGACAGGGGAAGTGTGGGACTTCCTGAGTTTTGCAGAGCGCCATCCGAGGATCTTTTACAATATTCTTCTGTTTGGACTCACCAGTGCTTTAGGCCAGGTGGGTGGATCGATGCAAGTACTAATGATTAATGAAGCCATATTAAAGAACAGGAAACGTCCTATTGCGTGATGACTGACTTCTTGACGAGCTGTCTCACATGCTCCTTTTCCAGACCTTCATCTTTATGACAGTTGTGTACTTTGGGCCTCTAACCTGCTCCATTGTCACAACTACAAGGAAGTTCTTCACCATCCTTGGCTCTGTTATTTTGTTTGGTAATGTCATGAATAACATGCAGTGGGTCGGCACCATTCTCGTGTTTCTTGGTAAGTAACTTTATTACTTGCATATTTTTATAGATATTAGATTTGCATTTCTGCACGTTAAATATAGAGTATAAAATGTGTGGTCAGCTGTAGTGTCTTTCCTTGGCTCACATCTTTGGTTTTCTCACTTTAGGTCTTGGATTAGATGCTAAATTTGGCAAAGCCCCCAAAAAGACAACACACTGAAACATCTGGAGCACATGAGAAACACTACAATGCAAGCACTATAGCCAGTATCTTATTTTCATAAGACATCATATACAGGCATACTGTATGGGCCTATGACTTGTTAAAGTATGGTTAGATATTGAACTGTATTTAAAAGAGAGTCGTCATAGTTTTCAACTCCAGCTTCTGTTGTGTACTGTGGACATACTGAAGAGATGTGATTCGGGATCAAGTCCAGCATGAGCTGTGATACAATTTATAGTCCTTTTGTGGAAGAATTTGAACTGGCTGAAATGCACAGGTGTAAAAAAAATAAATATATATAGAAAAGAATCCTTATTGTTTCTGAAACCAGCTCACCTGCCTTGGATGGATGTTGAACCAAACAAGGCCTTAGAAATACATTTCCAGCATTTAACCCATGAAATTACACCAAATGGTTTACAAATAGATACTTGAATGTGTTTAGTTTGTTTCGGAGAAAACAGTTAGCCAAGATTCATGTCGTTTATAAAAATGTCAACAGTTGTATGTAGCCTGTTGTCTTATGTCCAGTCTTATTGAATTGTATTTGCTTTTATTTTCTAAAGTTGAAAATAACTTGCCATAAAAGGGAAATTGTTATATTTTGTTGTGATCCTTATTCTTTTTTTTCCTTTTTGAAAGTGTTCTGTCTTATTGGTTCACATCAGTTGTGACTCTAAAATCATATTGACTGCATCAATACATGGACCACTAGCTGCGTATGAACTTGTTAGCCAGCTTTACACTTAAATGTATTTTGACACCCATTAATATTCAGATATGTTGCTTAAACAGTTTTCATTGCTTAAAATAGTATTTTTAAAGACACATTGATTGTGGAAATGCGCCCAAGGAGTGAAAGAACACCAGACTTCTAAATAGGAGGAACCTCTGAATCAATATTTTGAGAAAACTGGTGAAAAGTTGGAATATTGATTGCATATTAAGGGAAAGGTCCTTAAACCTTTTTTTTGAAAATCAAAAATCAATGCAATTCTTTTGAGGAGAAGTAGCTAACAGTGAAAACTAATGTCACGATGCAGACAGCTTACCTGGACACACTGATTAAAGAGATATTTGCAATAAGCTGTTCCCATTTGTTTGCATATAAAAGAAACCAAATCTGGAAATTTTTTAACCCAAACTCGGAATCAGCTCATTTCTTTGTACAAAATTTTTAGCATATCTTTACTGCTCCAAAAAAGTGAAAGGAAAACTTTGAAAACACATCAGATCTCAAAGGGGGGAAAAATCATGCTGGATATCTTTACTGATATGGACTGGGTAATATGTTGGGAATGAAAGGATTCCACACTGTTTGATGGAATTGAAAATCAACCTACAGAGGGCTGAATTCAAAGACATCCTGAAAATCACTGGAAAAGAAATGATGCTGCAGGCTAGTCCATTCTGCCGAAATTTCATTGCAGCAACTCAAAATGGTACTCAGTAGTTTGTATGGCCCCCACATGCTTGTATGCATGTCTGATGATGTTGGGGCATGCTTCTAATGAGACGATGGTCGATCTGGAACAAGGCATAATTGAGCTTTTTGACAGTCTGAGGTGCAATCTGGTGGATGGACTGAAACATAATGTCCCAGAGTTAATTCTATTGGATTTAGGTAGGGCAAGTGTGAGGACCTGTCAGTGGCATCAATTCATCCTCCAGGAGCTGTCTGCATACCATTGCCGCATGGCACCACGCATTGTTGTGCACCAGAAGAAACCCAGGACCCCCTGCACCAGTGTAGGGTCTGACAATGTCTAAGGTCTAAGGATTTCATTCCTCTCTATAATGGCAGTCAGTGTGCCGTTGCCTAGCCTCTAGAGGTCTGTGCGTCCCACTATGGATATGCCTATTTTATTTTATTTTATTATTATTGTACTACTGTGACTGAACTACTGCATCCTTGGACAATATTGCAGTTTGCACTTACTCTGTTACCTTGCTGATAGGATCTATGTTGTATCTGTCTTGCACTTTTTGTTCTATGTAGCACCCTGGTCCCTGGAGGAACATTGTTTCATTTTAATATGTACTTGGATATCTGAAATGATAAACCTCAACTCAACTCAGTTTGGAGGTAGTCCTTCTTCTTCATTATCCCATCCACTTTGTGCAGTGTACCAGTGTAACAGTCCCAGAACATGATGCTACCACCACCATGCTTGACAGTTGGTACAATGTTCTTTGGGTTGAAAGCCTGACCTTTACACCTGCAAACATACCTCTTGTTGTTGTGGCCAAATACCGCAATCTTTGTCTCATCTGACCATAAAACTTTTCTTCAGAATGAATTTGGCTTGTTTATTTGGGCAGCTGCAAATTTCAGCTGAGCTTGACTCATCCGAATAACTTATATTTATATACAGATGTTTGAACTGATTATTTTAGAATTTGCTGTTGCTTAGAAATGGCTCCAAGAGATCTTCCCAACTTGTGTAAATGTACAATTCTCCTTCTTAGACTTTCCCATTGTTCTGAATATTGGTAAATCCAATGAGTGCTTTGAAAGAAAGATTTTTTTATGCTGGCAAAGAGAAACTACCAGCTGCAGTGTATGCACATAATCAAATACTGCAATTTTTTTTTTACCTCATACATCAGTATTACATTAAACAATATGCATTTATAGAGTGCAATATAAACTCGCAAATGAATCTCTCTTCTGTAACAATGGGGACATTGTCTAAACTTTCCTTTATTTAAATCATATACGCATGATCAGGAATACAAATAATAAAATATGATTTTTTAGGAAGGAAGGTAAGTTAAATTAAAGACGAGGATTTTTAAGGCTTTATAAACAGACACACTCCACATGTTTTTCTGGTTTGTCAGTCCTCGCAGTGCACCAAAGTAAAGGCTAATTTAATTGCTGACGTTATGAAAAAGAGCACAAATGTGAAATATTTGTTTTGGGTAGAAGTGATAGTTGGGGCTTTTAAAACCATTTTAATTTTGCCAGATTAAAATGTCGCGTGGAAATGAAACCTCAAGCAACATAACAGCTCATTAATTAAACCATGCGAAATTATTCGGCATTTATTATATGCAGTAATAAAATTACTGCTCTATATAATAAATATAGTAATAATTAATCGTGTATTTTTGCCACGGTGGATCAGGCAGTATATGAGCATCCTATTGGTGTCTTCTCGACCCTTCCTCCGCCCTTCCTCGCAGATTAAATTGCGCACCGTTCTGGCAGGACTTTTCGTAATCCTTTTATTTCGGTACAAACTCAGATAAGTCGGCACATTAAAAGCGCTACAATGCTCGCCATAGTTCGCAAACAACTGAGAAACCATCCGGCTGTAAGTATATTCCGACTGTTTTGGGGTAAAACCTCATTTTTGGTGATCTTTTTAAAACCTGGTCACTAGGCTAAGCTGCTAGTTAGCATTGTTAGCTTCAGTAAGCTCTGAGTTTGACCGCACTGACTTTGAGACCAAAATAAGTAGCAGGATTTATTTGATCTTTTTAAACTTTCGGTGTATTTTGGTGATTAAGAGGCTAAGACTTTCAGCAGCTGAAGCCTTTCAGTGAACTAAGGTCACGACTTGTGGGCTGTTGATTATTAACCACGAAGAGCGTTTGCTGTGCTGTAAATGGCTGCTACCCTTTAGTTAGCTGCTAGATGGGGTTAACAAGTCATTGTGAGCTATTAATAGAGCCCACATTCTTATCGTTTGGACAAGAGAATGTAGTTGTTATGGTAGTTAAAGTTGGCAAACGGAGATAATTTGAGTTCGTGTTTTATTCACGTATCATTTCATAAGCTGCCTATGTGAGCAGGACGGTGTTTTCAGTGTAAACGTGTAGCTGAGCCTCATTCTCTTGAGAGATTTAAGCCTCTCTTAGCTGATAAGATTCCTTATCTTCCTTTGTCTCTTACAGCTGATCCCCCTTTTCATCTTCATTGGTGGAGGGGCAACCATGTCCCTGTTGTACCTCGCCCGTCTGGGCTTGAGAAACCCTGATGTCTGGTGAGTCTTGTCTTTTATTAATTTAAAATCTATTCTTTTTCTCATTTGCATCTAATTAGATTTGCATACAAGTGAAATTCCAAGATACTTGGCAAGTACAGAGGAGTTAATGTGTACTTTTTCTGCAGCTGGGATCGCAAGAATAATCCAGAGCCCTGGAACAAACTTGGCCCAAATGATCAGTACAAGGTGCGTATCACTTGCGGTTAATGGTCTTTCTATGTGAAAGTTTTTAGAGTGTGGGTTGTTTTACTCCCGGCTCATACTGTGGCGCTTTAGCAGGGGTGTTGCTGATCCAGGGATAATTCCTTTTAGCTGGATTAATCAAATGACAATCTTGTTAACACTGACCTGTAGTAACAAATCTTGTTAAGTCATTAACTACTTTAGGTTGAGGCGTTCATAAAAGTGTTACGGTGACCCAATCTCATTTATGGTTAATGCATTTTTCTGCAAAGTCACTGACTTTGGATTAGATCTAAGATTGTTTTGTCCCCTCAGTTTTACGCGGTCAACATGGACTACAGCAAGCTGAAGAAAGACCGTCCTGATTTCTAAACAGCAACAGCTGGACCACAAAGCACAAAGATCGGCAGAGCCGCACAAACCACCCCATTGTGAACGTTTCGCCAAAAATCTTATGGAGGCAGAGGCTAAACCCGCACAGATGTTACATATTTAATTGTCCTCATTTTCCATCTCATTGGCTTTTTGGAACTGATTTCATTTTCACCGTCTTATCAATAAAATAAAGGAGATTATTCTCCTCTATACAGTGAAAAGACACTTTGTCTTTTTTTGTCCTACATTCTGTTGCCTGCACATTTTAATTTGCATTATTGCTTTCCAGTGCATGTTATGCATACATACTGCATCCCTTTTCAGACCAATGTCCAGTTATTTACATTTGTCATGCTCTGCTAGTGCTATACCTGCTTTGCTTTCACCTCATTTCAGGTTTGTCCTGCTTTAAACTGGTTAATGGTAAATTATATGCCACACTATTTTTAGATGCATACCAATGCCTTATTTTTTATGATGGGTCAAACCAAGCCCTATCAGCATTCGAACCTCTGTTTCAGTCCAGAAGAAGTGGTTAATAGAAAATGAGCTGAAAAGTGACACATTAGTTCCCCTCTGCAAAGCTGGACTTGCTGGTGGTTTAAAGCAATATGTTCATGTTACACATGGAACTGAAGAAACGAGTTGGCAGTGGGATATTTCTCCTTATAGAATGCCATTTCTCTCAGCCAGAGAAGTTTGTAAATGTCAACAGGTCGTGCTTTTCCATCTGCAGCTTGGAGAAACGCGACAAGGATGAGCAGCCAACACAGTGTGGAAAATGTCAAGGACGCTTTCATATTTGAATAGAAGCCCATGTTAGTCTTCACCCTCCCTCTGTAGTGTTGTACACATACGCATCTCCCAGTTTTCACCTTGGTAGCTGTGCTATAGTGTGTAACACAATTTCAGCTTTTAATCTGAATTGTTGTAAGTATGTTTATGCTGCCAACACTCACTCCAAATAGGTTCTTATTAATGGATTCAAAGAACTTTGTCATTCTTCTCATGTGGAACATGACAGGAGTGAAACTTGGTTTCTGAGGTTCCTACCCTTTTTTTTATTTTATTTTTTAAATTAAAAAAAAAATACAAAAAACCCCCATTATTTTAAAGGGTGGCATATGGTGGAATGGAAGCAAGCGGTGTACTTAGTGCACAGTGAACAGCAGTGGCTGAATTGTTAGAGAGAAAAGATGAAATAACTGAGATCGAGAAAACTCCCTTTCTGCCTTATTTCATAGTCCCACTAATGTCTATGGACATACGGCTGTTTTGTTTGTGAATTAATGATGAAATATCACTGCCGTAAAACATCAAAAGGAAATTGAGCTTTAGACTTCTTGTGTAACTGATATTTATACAAGTTTCTAACCCTTAAAATGTTTACATTTTTTAGGCCTTTCAAGTATTTTGTACATCGACTTTGCTGTTTTTGAAGAATAAATCCATAAAATTGAAGACTGCTATAAGTTTGTTTGAATCAACGTGCTGCAGCTCTGTGCTACTTTCAGGTAAATGTTAAGCATACACACAATTGTGGTTGAAGTTTTTATACACTCATGGGCATGAATGTCTCAGTAATTTTGGGCTCTCAATGATTTTGCAGCATGGTGCAGTTAGTGGGGTTAGGTTAATTAGTGATTCTGAATTGCCCAAAGGTTCAAATGGTTGTCTGTCTCTCCGTGTTGGCCCTGTGACAGGCTGCCGACCAGTCCAGGGTGCGTCCTGCCCTTACACTTGCAAACATACCTCTTGTTATTGTGGCCAAAAAGGCCAACCATTGTCTCATCTGACCATAAAACATTTCTCCAGAAAGCATTCGGCGTGTCCACGTGGGTAGCTGCAAATTTCAGTTGTGCATGAAGGTGTCAATTTTGGAGCAGGGGCTTCTTTATGGTTGGCATCCTTTCAGTCCATGGTGATGTAAAATGTTCTTCATTGTGGACAGTGACGCTGGTGTTCCACCAGTTCCCAGTTCATGGCCGGTTTGAGCCGTGGTGATACCTGGATTGTTTCTGAACATCCCAATTTCCTCTGATCTAAGCGTGACAGTTTGGGTCTTCTTCCAGACTTTGGCAAAGTGGTGAAACATCCGAATACCTTAAGTAAAGTTGTTTGAACTGATGATCTTGGAATCTGCAGTTGTTGAGAAATGGCTCCAAGAGATCTTCCCAGCTTGTGTGAAGCTACAATTCTCCTTCTTATATCTTCACTGAGACTGTTCCATTGTTCTGAATATTGGTAAATCCCGTGAGTGCAGTGAAACAAATCCTTTTTTATGATGGCAAAGAGAAACTACAAACTATAGCCAATCATGATAACTAACGAGAAGTTAATAGGCTTTGGCCTTGTCCAGTTATATATACCTTCAACAACACTTATTAAAAGATTTAAGTAAGTATATGCATATATTTGAACCTGTATGCACACTTTTTACCCTGTGTGGTTTAGAGAAAATCCAAAATAATTTCAAAGTTGTGCACCTAATTCTTGTTTTATTAAAAGTCTGGAAAAAGAACAGTTCAAAGAAATTATTACAAGTCCAAAATTATCCCGATATCCATGCCTATGATGAGTGTATGTAAACCTCTGACCACAGCTGTACATAGATACAGACACAGATATGGTATCTTCCGCTATAGATCAGTGGGAAAGCGAGATTAAGAGTGAAGAGACTGTTCATTTCCCTGAAACAAAGTGGAGAATAGATCCATTATTATATTACTGGCTCAGGAGCTTTTCTAATAATCCAAACAGTCCACTCTTGAGGACCAACTTTTGACAGGCAGCTGAAGGGGGAAGAGTTCAAACTGCTTTGTGGCAGTGAAATCTCTGAGGAAACTGGCTGAACACAACCGCAGAGCGAAGCTGACCTGCATCTTTGCCCTCCCACTCCTGACCCTTGACCCCTTGAATCCAGCCCTTTTCTGCCACACTGCAAAGGTAGCACAGAAAAAAAAAAGAAGAGGAAAATTAATGTGAGGCAAGACACAAGGCAGCTGCTGCTGCAAATTTTCTTCATAAGGTCAAACCAAAGGTCAGGCCGTTCAAAAACACGGGAGAATGCAGAGAATCTTGCACCAGTCATATTAGCAAAGTCCTGACCAAAGCATCTTCATGGTGCTTGTGTGAGTTTCGAAGTTTGTGCATGAGAAGGAACAATTAAAAACCTCCTCTATTCTGTGCAGTGAATGTGCACCTAAAGCTGTTTCACTTATAACCTGGTATACAGAAGTCCATCAGCAACAGCCGGACATCTTATCTTCAATCTTCAAATATTATCTTGAATATTTTAATTTTACGTCTGAGATCAGCAAAGTTCAGCCGCGACAACTGAGCAGAAATACAAATGACTGGCTTCCTGAAAATGACTACTTTTTAAAACATTTGTGAAACCACGAGTGCCATGAAAACAATCTTCATCTTCCTTTTATTTTCCTCCTTTCACTTCTTGTTCAGCATTAATTCTTTTTAAGATAATGAATCTTTAACTTTAATATGTTTTATTTTAGCAAGTTCAGGTTAATGTTTTTAAATATGCTTATCGTGAAATTTTATTTTCAATATTTTTTAATTCTGCAGCTTATTAAAACGCGTCTTCATTAAAACGAGAGCTCATTATCCAAGTTTGTCAATGAGTTGCAATTTAACCTTCGCAGCATTTAGCTCATCACTCATCTAATAACCAAATAGCGCAGTTCTTGTTGTTATGTTGCCCCTAAGCTAAATCAAAGAGAAACCTTCTGTTTACATGTCTAGATGAACAGAAAACGCATTGGAACTGCAGTTTACTGTGTTAAATGTGCTGCTCTTGTGCTTTCCTTACATCTATTTCCTGACTGCTCTTGTCACTAACACTCGAACGCATTGCTACCTTAACTTCGTACTCCTGCTTTTGTGCTTTCATGGCTACAGACAGGTTTTCCATTTGTCCTTCCCATTGTCACAAACACAATATCAGGAATGCTTCAAGGGAATTTAATCTCATCTTACACAAAAGTCCATTTGTTCTCAAGGATAAACTAATTAGAATTAAGTAGTCAAAGGGGAAGGTCACTGTGACTTTACAAAACCTGTTTCTCCTTAACTCAATGCTAATTTGTATGAAAATTTTAAACAGATGTCTAATAGGATGACGCCATGACATTTTTATATCCAAAAGGTTAAAGGTGAAATCTGCAAAGGCATGCAAGTAAATTGCAACTTGACCGGCTGGTTGAGCCGCGCAACCCAGGAGGTAATTCAAGTAACTTGTCTGTAAACACAAAGTATGCAAATGTGAATCACTCTTCAAGATGTCCTCCATTAAACAGTACATTTAATACACACACACAGACACACGCACACACACACACACACACACTTTTTAGTGTACCATTTTATAGATATTTCATACGGAGTGTCAGTGAGAAAAACAAACAAATGCTTCAGACTGAAAAGGAACAAACACCATGATAGATTTCATCCACTTTTATCTCTGTGTCAATATTGCCTCAGTAATGTGTTAGTTACTTCTCAATTACCACTCTGTTTTTGGCTCAGTAGACTCAGACACAGACATCCACACTCACAGATGCATTACTGAAGGAATAAAACTGCTTTCCCTCCCCTGCTGTGAGCTGTGCTGAGTAATGAGTGAAAGCTTCTCTCCTTCTGATTCTTGCAGGGCTTGCGCCTCTTACTGTTCTTGTTGTGTTTCACCCCTGCTTTATCCTTCTCTGTGACCATTTCTCCTTTACTCTTCATCATTCTTCACTTTTTTTTCTCTGGACTTTTTCCCAGTTTCACTTCCATAAAGCTCAGGCGCCGACACATGCTCGCATAGCCAGCAGACAGGGGGTTTGCTGTATATGTTTTTTCCCCCCCTGAATAAAATCACATTGATCCTTGGGTCTGCTCACTGAGGATGACAAAGTGCCATTTTCAGCAGATGCACAAAAAGGTCAGGGTTGTCGATGTATTTTTGCATGAGGGATTGAGTAAGGACGCTGCAATTTAACATCCATTTCAAGAGGAATACTGCAGGAATTAATCATCTCCGATATCTCAGGGACAGAGAGGCTGTGTGAGCATGCTTTATGTGGTGTTTCACAGCATACATCACTCAGTTTGGAGCCAATTCAGCACTGGACTGGCTGGATGGTTAGAGACTGTCTCATATATACAAGGTCTCAGGTTTTTTTTTATCGCTGAAACAATCAGTGAGTGTTGTCCTTGAGTAAGACAGTGCACCCCTCAGGATGGACTGCCAACCAAATATCTGCAGTGAAAACGGATGTAAGCTAAAGTGTGATTAATCTGTGATCGTTCTATCAGTGCTTGACAAGGATGGAAAGGAATGAAGTATGGCAAGAAAAACTAGCAAACAAACCCGATCCAAGTTCTCATCATTCTTGGCATCTTTTTTTTTTTTTTTTTTTGCATCTATGGTAGGAAAGCAGGTCAAAATTTAAATAGCTGAAAATAGAACATCTGGCTGGGCCTTGTCAGTCAGCAGTGCGTAATGAAATATGGAAATTGGGGCGCTCTTCAAAGAGATAGAGCCGTCCTGGGTCTCCAGCAGGCCCCTCAACAGCCCCGGCGGAGCCCCGCCCCTCTGAAACGTGTGCTACATTTCCAGGTGCTGCCGCTGCGGCCCAGTCCGCCGGCAGTGCCAGCTCGTTAGCGCTCACAGCCTGGTGGAGCTGGCAGCTGGCATCATTAAACTTCAAACCGGCTTTCGACCCGGGGTGCCGCCGCGGGGAGAGACCGCCCGCTTATCCGCCTGCCAACAGCTGATTAGAGCCACGCTGACACCAGCAACCAGACTACATCCAGACAGCACTTCCACACACCAACAGCTACACTACCACCACCTTTCCCAACAGCTTATCCACGCACCACCAACAACCCCATAAACTATCCAAACAGCAACCAGACATAGAAATAACCCCACAGCTCTGAAGTGGATGAAATTAGTGTGTGCACCATGTAAAAATGTTTGGCAGGAAGGCTGGAGGGGAGCAAAAGCCTCCCATAGCCATTTAACTTTTATTTTCATGCTGAGCAACTGTAGAGAAAACAGTCAGACATGGTAACATTTATGAAGAATTTGACTTTTAATGGATTACAAGAGTCAGTGTTTTAGCAAGGCGTATGAATGTTATTCTGCATTAAACATCTGATCCCGCGTTGAGGCGAGCAGGAGGAAAGTGGTGAGAACCTCAAAGTTCTTGTATTAGTCAGAATCAGACTTTTTTTTCCTTCCAGCAGTCACCCATGAAGTGGCCTTAAATCAGCATTTTAACATTTTAAGGCAGCCTTTTTTCTTCTCCATGTTTGCCAAAGAGATGACATTTATAAACTTAACAAAAAGACCAGCAATAGATAAAAATAGCAAGTGGTTTCTCTTTGAAAGTAACAAAAGAGACATTTTAGCACCTTTCGAGCTAGAATCTTATATGTTCAGCCACTACAAACGCAGAGATCAGCTCATCTCATTTGAGTCACTGAAATTGACCTTTGTGGTACTTTAAGGAGCATTTTTGAATCAGCTATCTCATGCCACAGTCACACTAGGGTGGTTAGAGACCACGGTGCAACCAAAGTTATTGCGACCATATGCAATGAACTGACATGTTTGCGTAAGCTTTGCTTATGCATGCTCATATTCATACCTATGGCCAATTTAGAGTCACCAGTTAACCTAACCCCATGCATGTCTCCACTCAGAAAGGCCCCAGTCAAACGCAGGATCGTCTTGCTGTGAGGCAACAGTGCTAACCACTGCACCACTGTGCTGCAATAAGATGCGACTGAATGGGGCCGCATTGGCGATTACATCACTTTGTGATGTTTGTGTTTGGTGAGTGAATTCTAATATTTTTTTATTTATATATGGCACTAATTAACAGGTATCTTGAGTTTCTGGGATGCACCCATAGACAGTTTAAAAGATGGATGTACCTTCCGGATCCGAAGTGCCTTAAACCTGCATTATTTTTAATAACCACCTATGGCCTCAAGACTTTCATTTTTCCTGGCTAGATTTCAGGAGTGTCATCACGTCTGGCCTACCCCAAAGTGCCCAAAGTAGCTTAGATTAGACCTAAATGTGTCCGTTCTGTGGGTTGTGTCACTGTTGCGGTCAGATAACACCCATGTCACCAGTTTCGTTCTTGACCCAAGAAACATTATTGACCTTTGCTTCCAAAACATCTTTCAAATCCACTCTTTGCCGTATTATCTCGGGGACAAATTGGAAAAATTATACTGACAATATTTTACCGTTCCGCTACTGTGAGAAAATCTCCAGCATAACTCAGCAGTTGTTCATGTCTCAGAGTGATCATGATCCCTGAGTGTTCTCCTGAAAGGAGCTTCTTTACAGATATTGCCTCCAAATGGATTGTTGGCTAGTTTGTGCGCATACCTTCGCCTTTCTGTGAAACGATGAAACAGAATTTAATTTGCACTCAATCAGGCTCATGTATGTGGCAGAGCGCCCATATCTCGCCAAACCCAGTGACACACATGAACGCCGGTCCCACTGGAGCCACAGACTGGTTTGAGCTCCATTATCATCCCTTTGTTTCCTTACGTGCCTCTTCTTTTATCTTCTCCACTGCTGGGCACAAGCAGAGACTTGATAATTTCCACTGTGATTGAGTCATGAATGATAATGGCTTGATTATTTGGTTAAAATTGCTCTCTTTAGATTCATTTCATGTTCTGTGGTAATTGAGAAGCTTTTTCAGTCTAGATAATACCAAACTGTTCATCTGACAGCTTTTACACATCCCCCAGTCTTCGTATTTTCACAGCTGACTTTTTTTTTTGGGCCAGTGGAAAACTCATTTCATTTTTCATGCTGTTGGAAAATCTCCAGACAATTTCCATTAAATCAATGTATTACCATACCACAAGGCTTTACCAGAAACCTTAAAGCCAGCGCAATGTGCTTTGAGTCTCTACCCTCCTGTGAGTAAAGACCGACCTCCAAGAAACCCTGCAGTTCATCAGAGGGCTGTCGAGGAACTTTGGCTGTCCCTCTGAGGTCTAGGTCATTTCTTAATCATCCGTTCTATCACTCTTTGGAGCCTAAAGGAGGCCAGTGTTACAGTATTACAGCTGAATACCCAATATAAGAAGTCTGTTATTTAAATATTGATAACTATCTTTAACACTGAAAGGAAGCTTTTGCTGCAACCATAACTTTCTTGTAGAATAGCAGAAAATCCATTAATGTGCTCTAAAGGCACCTCAGGGACCAGTGTGGGCTGCTCAGAGGAGAAACAGCTCAGTTATGCTGAGTTTAGAGAGAGGACTGTTATAATAATTCAGCTCTGCTGTTAATGAATACAGACACTCACAAATATAAAGCTAATTCTGGTAAAAGGAAGAAGGCAGGGTTTTTTTTTTTAATGGGGAAAAAAGAAAATAGAAAACAGATATGAGGTCTAAAAATGCTTAGCTGGGGGGTAACATGTTCAACCTTCTATTTGGATGAGCTGCTTTTAACAAGAGTCGTGTGTGTCTAACAAACAAATGAGCAGGAGGTTAATAAGAGGTCCAGCGGAACAACTGATGAGGGTGCCTCGCTCCTTAAAGAATCCCTAATGAGCGCTCGGTGGTTTTTTCCCTACCTCGTGCATTGATTGTTCGCAAAACCACTGACATAAAGGTCAGTGTCCACCAAGTGATGAACTTCAGCGCTTTATGGTTTTGACATGACCCTTTGACCCACACCTTCCATCACAATTCGCCCCTTGTTATGCTGTCCGCATGCATCATCCAGAGCACTCCTTAGAGAACATACAGATTCACATCAATATGTACAACATATCCAAATCTGACACCCCCCCCCCCCCCTATCTCTTAGTGAAAAATGAGCTGCTTACATGAAGCCCGCGGTCTTGATAATTTCAAAGCAGCCATCGCTGAGAGACCTTGAGAGGGCATGTTTTGTCGGAAGAAAGAAATGCCTCAGCTCACGCAGGACTTCAAAGCAAATATGCAGTTGATGTCCACATCCACTGGGAGGCAGTAGAGTGTTTGTGGGAGACCGAGACGTTAGGGCCGACCCCGCTCTGTAAGCAGTTGACCCTTGCGGCGGTGGAGGGCTGGGGCCGGTTATGGCTTCCATGTTCCCCTGGCAGGTTGCCCTCAGGCTGGGGTGGGAAAAAACTGGACGGGCGGAGGAAGCAGCGCTGGGACCAGAGCGGAACCTTCGGACTCCATCTGTCGCTTTCCCCGCAACAGAGAAGAGGGAAACAGGGAGAGGCTGAGACGGGTGGGCCCACCTTCCACCAGCTGGCACTGCAACCGGCATCTGCCCACAGCCAAGACAACTTTCTTGTCTCCTCATCATCACTTCTCAGACAGCTTAAAGCCTCTCATTTTCTCCCCTCATAGCCTGCTGCCTCTTCACCTTCCACACTTCTTTCCTGTAATTTCACAATGCTGCGTAACAAAATCAGAAATGTTGAATTTTTCTGCACTTTTAACACAGTTCAGACCATAGATACCCTCTGCCTGAACTGTTCTACTGCTGCTGTTGTCTTCAGTCTATAGTTCTCAGACTCAATGCGAAATCAATGACAGCAAAAGTGAAGCACGGAGAGCCGGCAGAGGGATGTAAACAGAAAACAAATTAGGAAAAGATGCGTATGCTTTGGGATATCTGAGATTTGAACAGAAGGGGGAAAAAAAAACCCTGCAAGTCATGATACTTTATATATTTTGTCTAAAGGACCTAAAGGCACAGTAGGAAATCTGAACAAAACAAGTTTATGTGGATGTATCACAACTGGACTGTGAAACTGTGGGTCCAGAGTCAGCTGCAAAATAAACCCCATTTTACAGACACTCCCATGCACATACATTTTTAATGGGTATTTATTTGTTTTATATAACTATCTGTCAATAGTTATCATGTAAACTGCTAAAAAACATTTAGAAAGTCTAACTTTATCTTATGTATTTCCTTACAAAAAGGCACACGTGGTTCATTTTACATATATCTCATACGTCAACTTGGTTGAAGACAATTTGAACTCAGTGTTGTTTAATTACAATTAACCCTTAAAAAGTGCTTTTTGCTGATGGATCATCATACCCAGTCATATCATTATTTAAGACTAAACTACTAACATTCCTGCTCCTTTCAGTAGTCTAGCTTTCCTAAGCTACTGTTTGGCATTTCTACCTTAAAACATCCCAAAATTTAGCAAGTAGCAGCTGCAAAACTGTAACAGCAAGTGTCTTTTATCTATCGATAAGAGTCCCATCTGAAATCTCGCACTAAATTACAGCTGTAAATAAGAAATCAAATAACAGCCATAAAACTTTGAGTCGGCAACGCTGATTTTACTCCATGTTTTAAGAACTGCAGCTATACTGAATTGATTTAATGTAACAGAAGGGACTCATGACAAATGCTACATTCATTTGGTTTTATATTGCAGGTCTTGTTTCTCATTACTTTTTACTTACATGTTCATTCGAAGCATTCAGTTTTATTTATGTTTCAGTTCTACATTATTTACATTGTTTTATGGACACAAATCTCGATGGTGTCTCACACTTTTTTCATCACGTTGTGCTTCCTCCTAGAATGAAACGTGCTATTTGAACAAAGTTTTGCTTGCTTGCTAAAACGTCATTGTTTACTGTAAAGCTTTACAGGTCGCCAGTTCCCCCAATGGCTTAACCCAAGGAGCCAAAACTTTAGCTGCTGCCCAGCACGGTGCTGTAATGACACTGTGCCTGAGCGAGGGGGCAATATACCCTCTCTAAATAATGCAGGACCGAGCCTGGCAAATTTTTTAAAACATTTACAACAGGTACCATAGGACATATACTCACCCCCGACTGTATTTAGTCATTTGCCGCTGAATGACATGATGTGCATTGGAAGCCCTCCACTGTGGCACACTGTGAAGTGCAGTGGTAGCAGTCCCCCCTTCCTATTTCTGCCATATCTCTGGTGAAACAGGCTAATTTAGTTGAAAATTGATACAAGAATGGGGATAAAATGTTAAGCAAGACAATCCGGCAAGTCTGATTAGGCTGTATGTAGCCAATTAGGCCTACTGGCTTCCATCTGAAGTCAAGAGAGCAGCAACTGCAGGCACATTAGCCTACTGGAGAGCTTTTCGTCTGCCCCGTAACATAATTATGCCCATGCTGTTACATTTAATCGGATTCATGTAAGATTTAAGGTTCTTTTAAAGTGCAGATGAGCAATAAAACCGAAAGGGCAAAAATGCAGCTCCCAGATTTACTGTTTGAGCCACAATCATAATACACCAGCATCTATTGGGTTCAGTTTTATGCCTGGCATTAGATATAGGTCCAACATTTAAATGTAATGTTGATGCGGCCACTGGTTTATGAGCTGATTTGCTAATATGAAACAACAGTTTAGTTGCAGAGGAGATACATATTCTAGGCACACTGAACTTTTCACTCTCTGCCATAAATAGACCAACAGCAACAACTTCTGTGAGGTTTAAAGGTTCAAAGAGAAGCAGAGGATTAACTGATTTGAATGTTAACGTCCACTGTGCCGTCTGATCACCGGCTGAAATGTTGCTCATTATTGCTGAACTGATCCTGCGGTCAGACACGGTTTAATCCATGTAAAACGTACAGTTTGGCTACAGTTTACTAAATGTTGCTTTTGTTTATGGTCTTTTAATACCCAGCTCACTGTAAATAACAACCCTTGAGTTTTTTTCCCCCTTGAACAAAAGAGAAGCAGCCAATTTAAAAGCATGCTCCATATTTCCTGTAAGCTTTTAATAAGTTTTAGAAGGAACAGCAGTCGGTGGTAAACCCCCCCCCCCCCAAATTACATGCAAATGAGATCTTATATATTGCTTTCATGTCATCATGTGAAATCCAAACTTGCTTTCACATCACAAAAGGAAATTAAAAAATAATTGACAGAACAGGCTTAAGTTTTTTATCTGAAGTCAGGACAGAGTGCAGTTTATCACTTGTGCTCGTTTTATTAACAGCTTGTCTGCGCATATGTAAATTAATCATCCAAAAAACATCAGCGGTCACGTAAAGTGATGAATGAATGTTCGGCACAAAAATAATATTCCTTATGACGTTTTTTTTTTTCCAGTTGCATGTAGTAGTGCCATGTATTGTCTGTGTTGGCCACCTGCTGGGTTTAATCTCAGCTCTCTGTGGACCCCGATGTCCATCTGATCACGATGATTAGGTTTAACAAATGTGCAGTCGGGCCCTGTTTGATGACACAAGTTGTTTGTTGACTAAACCTTTCATGAAATGCGTTAAGCTGCAGTGAGGACGGTCTCCTTCTACGATGACTAAAAAGCACCCACAGAAAGTCCAGACGGTGTGTATTAATATGCAGCCCTTGTAAAAAGGATCTATATTTGGATTTGTCAGTGCTTGTAAAAAAAAAAAAGCTTGTCATTGCAAATTCGGGTAATAAGACTTTATAAACTGAATTTTCAGCTGGAGATTTAAAATTAATATTTTATGTGAAAGAAAAGACTGAAAAATTGAAAATATGCACAGCAGCGTGGGAGATGGGTAACACAATGTGCAAAATTGCACTCATTGGATGAAAACTAACGACTCAGAAACATCTGATTTCTGGTTTTAAAAAACTTGGATAATGTTCACTGCAGTAATAAATGATATGTGACCAGCTCCCGCATTCTGAAGTCAGTGGAAGTTAAATGAGGTGGAAATATGTATTTCAAGGTGTGATAACACACCTCTGTGAGCACATGGTGCTATTATAAATGCTTTGGAGCATCCCATTTCTCCTGCAGGTAAAAGTATGCAGGGGAAGTTACAAATTACATGAAGTGAAAATAGGCTGAATATTGGAGAGGAAAGAGAGTTTCAGAAATGACAGACGTGTACTAGGTTCTTCTGGGAGACAATATGCAGATGTTTCCATCGATACAAACCCGTGAAGCTCATATATAGGCTAGCATCAGGTGAAACATACTGGTTAAGATATGAGACCTATTTAGAAACATGTGAATATAAGTAGACTTATATACTGGACTGAGAGTACAGTACAGGCCTTTAATAGACTAATGGATATGAGAGTAAATAATTACACTGTTAAAATATTAGAGTCTTGTTTCTATTTAGAAAGATGTACAAAACACTATCCTTATCTCTGTCTCAAAAGCTGACAAAAATTCCAGTTCTTAGTCTGGTTTAGGGTTTTCTAAATAGACATTAATAAGCATACGCTAAAAATATGAAATGATAGCATCAGCAAAATCTCACCCATTAAAAGCAGTCTCACACTTGCTGTCACTGCACTGCCATATTTGCACCGTAGTGTAGGAGACGGATGTCCCAAATCTCCCCCTTTCACACTTTTATAAGAGGTCTAATCCCATTGCTAGTTATTGCCTTCATTTGTCTCCGGTATTATCATTACTGGAGGAGATTGGCAGTCCCTCGAGATCCTTTTTGGCGGGCCCACTCTTTGCTTGAAATGTGCGAGCCAGGCGTGATGGAGGCGCCTCTTGGCACTGTGTGGTACCTATCTTCTGATCATCTGTTATCTCTGACTGAACATATTGGATTATTGATTCGAAGAGGGAATGTGTTTTTGCACGGATTCCAAGATTCACGCCTGTCTGTAGAAGCTTAACATGCTCATCGTAGCCTCGCTTTGACCCAATAAAATGCACAATTGAACAGAATTTTAATTCTAGTTGGATTCAATCATTTGACAAATTCCAGAGTGGAGCTGTCCATGGTGCTGTGTTAGTTATTTTTCCATTACAGACTGAAACAGCAAGGAGAAACTGTTCCTTAGTCTTACTTTTAAAAGAGTGCACCAGCATTTTAACATTTCATCTTCTAACACTGTTGCCCCATTATAGACAGCTGAAGGAAAAAAAGGGATCAAATTAATGCAACAAAACGAAAGATACTCTTTTTTTTTTCAGTGCTGTCTTCTTCCCTTTCAAAGTCTGGTGCTATGCTCTACATTATCCATAATGGAATGTGACAATTACCAATAGTGCAATGCTAATAGCAGCTAATAAAGCATAAAAGATGGACGTTGTCACTGCGATGTCACTCAGTGATCAGTCAAGTCCTGTTATGAAGCCTCAAGTTGAGCATTTCTGCTTTTTGCCACTTTGGTATTTTGAAACTAAACTTGTCAGTCATATTCAATGAGCATACCCTGTACAAGCCTCCTGTTCTGACTATAAAAGTGACCATAATTTACAAAATAAACTTTATGTTTATCGGTGTGATATGAAACTAACGACTGAGCCCATAAAGCCATCAAGAAAGTGATCACAGAACAAGGGAGCTGAAATCAATTTCCTCTTATTCATTCTCTACAACTCACAGCCTTTGCGCGAAGAACGCAGGTTTAATACACTTGTGTGCTGGCCTCACCAGAAGATCCAGACCCAGAAGGTACGACCATCTTCAATATCATCTGTGGGCTAGAACAGTCTTAATCCATTAGTTCCAAGCAGGTGTGATTAGGTGGCTCTGAAGGTCTAAAGTTACCTCCACACCTGTGTGTGTGTGTGTGTGTGTGTTTTTCAAGCTGTTTTTTCATGCATGCGCTGTAGCACTTAACTTTTATAAACAGAGACAACAGATGCATGTGATTGTTTACAACTGGATCAGTCAAAATCAAAATGTGCTTAAATCTGCCAGTTCCCTTGTATGAAGATGTGTGTTGTCTGATTGCGCCTTTGTGAGAATAGCGCATGTAATTGTCCACCGAATTCACAGCTAGCCGGTGATCATCCTGTGTGCTGCCTCCTGCACAGGCGACATCCTTCACTATAAAAATCAAACTGAATGTCTTCTGTAGTGAAAACAGTTGTGTGATTAGAAATGACAACCCCACTGTTCGGCACCATTAGATGCTCCCACGGATGACATCAGGGGTGAGATTTTCTACAGCTCCCTTTGGAGCCACAAAATAATTTATACAGCTTCTCATTTATATAAATATGTCTCATTAGCAGTATTTAATGCGTAAAACTGAAGGTGTTTCCTTATAGCATATGTGCATGAACTTCCTTCATTTCAGCTTTAACCCTGTAAAGCCTGAACCATGAAATAATTGCCAGAAATTTCTAATTCTGTTTATTGAACCTTCTGACAAATTAAAAAAAGGAAATAAATGAAATATCAGTTTACATGCTACATCCAGCCTTTTCATCTAATTTATTGCCTACGGTAGCACTGCATGTGTCTGATTGTGTACATCAGGTTTTTCAGGGAAAAAAAAACACACTGATGATGTAGAGGTCTCAAAAAGTCATAAATCAAATATGATACATTTGGCATTTCGGGGTTAAACAAGTCACGCTCTGTTGTCGACTCTTAAATATCTTTCTTCACACGTAGGTCCAAACAGAAATGCTTTAGGTAAGCTGAAGAGATGTGATATTAAAGAATATTAAAGAATGTGAAAACACACAGACACATCTTAAAACACCCACTTTAAGCTTTGCCATCTGGGAGCAGGACTAATTTTTGGACTGTTACTCAACCTCCACTATTATAGGCATTCTTTTCCCTTAATGTGCGAAAGTCCGGGTGTGCAACACTGGGTATAATGAACGAGCGAAGCAGGAGATAGTTGTGTAATACAGTAGATACCACTTTGATGGTTCCTCAGGAGGATCTATGAATTAGGACAGCCTGACGATCAGCAGAAGGAGATAGGAGGAGTCTGTCAACAGGAGGAGAACAGGGGGGAATATGTGGCGACGCGGCAATGAATTTTATTGATATTTTCCTGCCTTATGCCTGTGCGTTTGCACATATGTGTGTGTGTGTGTGTGGAAGAGGCAAAAAGTGAGAGTCTGAGACACTGACCAGAGACACCACCCTGTTCTGCCGCCAAGTCGCATTAATTGTATATCAGTAAGTGCCTTTCATGCCTCCGATCTGCGGTATATTTGGATGCTGCTTCAAGTGATACCATGATTATTTCACAAACCACAGTGAGAGAGAAACCCAGTGATTTTGTTATGGTCTCAGTCTCTACTAGCTTTAACCTAGTTTATTTAAACACACACCCTTGTAATTAAAGTGTAATCATGCAAGAACATGTTATTTTGTCTAGCTTTAAGCTCTCTCATTATATTCTTTACATACCGTAGGTGGTCACTCCTAAGACCAAACACCCATTTTTTTTGGTAAACTATCAGTCATGCTGTACAGTAGGTGTAAAAATACATAAATTCCTACACACATTGGAAAAGTTAATGCATATTCATGAACTGGGAATAGGTTGTATCACTTTTGTTTCATCTAATCTCTGTTACTGATTGATGTAGTCAGGCAAAGATTCACATTCAGGAACAGATGGACTAGATATATGTGCACTCTTTCAGCGATAAAGTTGCCAAATACTCCTTTAAAATAAGCTCGCTGTTCTTTCTGTCAGATGGGTGAATTTGAACTTAGAACATGTTCCCACGTCGGCTCGCTCTTACTGTTTACTGACATCTCACTGGAACAATAAGGATCAAAGCGTGTCTAGCTGCAAAAAATCTCTGCTCTCTCATTTATAGACTGTGGAAAAAAAACACAATCCGTCTCAGTTGTACCATTACCTGCCGCTGCTTTCTCTTCCACACACAAGCACACACTTGCTCCGGTTATATTAGCTGACGGCATGCTGTCTAGAAGCCGTTAAAGCACTGGGGACCTGCTCCTACTGTCCCCAGCTGTCTATATAAATTAGTAACACAGAGTGCCACTAATGCTCGCAGATCACAGTCTGAGGCACGGTAACATCTGTGCACATCTGAGCACATCAGTGTGAGTCTGAGAGTCCTTGAACTCAGCGGGGAAGTTGCCCTAAGGACACTTGCAACTGTCAGACAATCTGTAGGGGCGCTCCGAGGCTTAACCTACAGGAAAGAGCAACACGTTCTTTTATTTGCTCGTCTGACTTCTGCAGTTGCCTTGTGCTAAAGTGAAGTCTTGAGTTTTTAGCCTGCCAAAGCCCCCTGCCACATCCATACACCATCTTTGCTAGGCTGTCACTTCACCCCAGAGTTCTGAGCTCATCACTTTTTAATTGATCTCTTCCATCTTTTTTTTCTATTTTAGCTTCCTTGTGTTTGTTTATCTCTTTCTCCTTCTTGAACCACATAGAAAAAAAAAAAACTCCTTCAGGCAAACAGAAACATTGCCAAGAACAGCTCTGTTTGCCTGCTTAGAATTTACATATGCAAATGAGAGCCAATGTTGCCCGTAGATCTGCAATTAGGCAAACAGCTGAAGCTTACAAACAATGTCGGTCCCCATTACTTTACCAATAATAGAGTTTCTTGTGCACTGATTTATATTGCTAACCCCATTACCTTCTTTTTCCTGCTTTTATGCAATTGGTTGAAGATAATGTACTGGACCTGACTCAAGGTCTTTGATTAGTGAAGCAGCGCAATGTGCTCAGGAAGAAAAGAAGCTACCCACTTTCTCAGCAAAAACACAAGCTTGGCTTACTTTTTGTGCTTTTAAGTTAAAAGAGCTTATCAGCTTGTGTTCATCAAAGCACTGTAAATCATTTACATACTGTGTTCTATAAAGAAAACACCACTTCTAATAAGTTGCAGAAGTCAAGAGTCATGACCGAGACTTCCCGCTTATCACACATTATACCCTCAACTCCAGTTAACATTATGCAACCCAGATTGGTGTCGGCAGTACTTTGCATGTTGGAGCGAGCCTCTTAAAACTACCTGACTTCACTGATTATGGAATACCTAAACTGTTTGGGACCGTCTGGCTAATATGCCACCAATCACTGCTAATGGTAACATATCTAGCAGACACAGAGCCACATGGGCAACTTGTGGGAGTCCTCCAATTTTTTTCTTGTCAGCTTTTATCCAATATTCATTTGGATTTTAATCCTGGTTTGTCTGCTCTCACCAGAGAAGAATTTCTGAGATTGTTTGGATTTCCTCACAAGCTTTTACTCTAGAGCTATTTAGTTAACTAAGTATAGTTGAGAGATATATACCGCAGACACTGAAAGCAGAGTACAGCACTGCACAGTAGGGTGGATTGCATCTTTTGCTATGAATATTAATGTCACAAATGTTGCTTAAAAGAAACATTTTTGCATTATTTTGGAATATTTATGCAAATATCTGAGATGATTCTGTAATAAGGAGGGCCTCCAACTAGTCATCCTAATTGTTATTCCTTCATATGTCAGAAACTTCCCATGTGACTGTTTCTCAAAAAAAAAAAAAGTGTTTCTACTTTAAAAGAGAAAAATCACCAACAGTAGGGAAACACATTCAAGGACCAGGACCAGGATGCTGAAGTTGAGTCTGTTGGTTTTAAGTTATATTTTTATTCACTGTTTACATTAAGTCACTTTTCTTCCTTTTCAGTCTTTGGTAAGATTTAAGAACCAAAACTATTGGTTAGGGTTAGAAAATGCTAATCGTTACCCTCTTAAAAAAATTTAGAGACATGGCCCAAGGTAATTACAGCAGTGTGCATTTGATATGCACTGACTTCCTATTAATGCCAGTGTAACCAAAGTGTCTTCAATTCACTTAGAGGGTGATAACAAAGTACACCTAATTGGCGCTAATGGCTAAAGATCAGTTTTAGCGCATATTGCAGTGGTTTTCCATGAGGGCAAGCAATGCAAGCCCTGCTTGTCCAGTGAAATCTAAAAATAGACATCAATGAGAACCAAAGTAAAAGCGATCTCTTTCCTTTCATCTCAAACAGCATTCTGTCATAAATCTTCTGGTCCGTTTGCACCCGTCTCTTGCAAATGTATCTGATCAAACAATCAGAAAGAGACTTCATGAGGGTGACCTGAGGGCCTGGCCCTGTGCTCACTGCCCAGTGTCATGGTCCGGGTTCATGGTCATGGTTTTTGCAGATGAGAGCACATGTGACAGACGTGAAAGGGTCTGGAGAAGTTGTGCAGAACTTTAAGGTGCCTGTAAAATTGTTCAGCATGACTGGATTGGTGGGTCAGTGATGGTCTGGGGGGGGGGGGGGGCATATCCATAAAGGCATGCACAGACCACTACAGGCTAGGCAACAGCATCCTGACCCAGGGTCCTCCTGGTGCACAACAATGTGCGGCCTCATGCGGCGAAAGTATGCAGGCAGTTCCTGGAGGATGAAGGCCCTCACACTCGCCTGATCTAAATCCAATAGAACACCACTGGGGGATTATGTTTCAGTCCATCTGACGCCACCAGGTTGAATCTCAGACTGTCCCAGATCTGGACCTCAGGGATGCCCTGGTCCAGATCTGGGAAGGGATCCCCCAGGAAACCATCTGTCATCTTATTAGGAGCATGACCCAACATTTTCAGGCATGCATACAAGGATGTTGGGGCCATACAAACTACTCAGTAGTTTTCTTGAATTGCTGCAATGACATTTTTGGCAAAATAGATTAGCTTGCCACATCATTTTTTCACTTTGGTTTTTGGGGTGTCTTTTGTTGGTTAATAATTTTCATTTCCATCAAATGATGCAGAATCCTTTCATTCCTAACACATTACCCAGTCCATATCAGTATGGATATCCAGCAGGATTTCCCCACCCCCATTTAACTCTGATGTGTTTTCAAAGTGTTTCTCTAATTTTTTTGAATTACCATTATCTATTTTTCTTACAGGGAGGACAATTTTGTCCATAAACTGCATCCATTCTGCTAATGACTAATTTGACTAATTGCAACAGGGCATTCTTCCTTGTTGACTCCAAAAAACAACTTAACAAGTCATTAGTATCATAATAAAATCAATACAAAAGCTTATTTGTATAACAAGCAGCTGGTTGTGACAGTGAAAGGTAACTGTTATCAGGTGGCTGTTTGAAACATGCTCTGCTGCTTCTTGTTTGATGTGTGAAATCAAAATGATGTGCAGAATAGTGGCTCACTCTGAATTTTTTGGTTCGTTGTTTGTTCTGGGGGTGGGAGTTTTTTTCTGTTTAGAAATTTTCTGATGTAACTACATCAGATTTCAAAGTATTTGGACGATGACATGATTCTTGTAATTCTGTACTGTCATTTTTATACAACCCCAACTTTAAAGTGTAAATAAAAACTGAATGCAATGATTTGCAAATCACATAAAACTATATTTTGTTCACAACAGAACACAGAAAATAACTATTTCATGAAAAATATTAACTAATTTTTAATTTTATGGCAGCAACACATCTCAAAAAAGTTGGAACCTTCACAACAACAGGCTGAAAAAGTAAGTGGTACACCATAGCTGAACATGATCCAGAAACTCCGCTGCCTTCTCTGAGCCAAAGCTCATTTAAAATGGACTGAGGCAAAGTGGAAAACTGTTCTGTGGTCAGACAAATTGAAAGCTGGAAAACATGGATACTGCATATTCCGGAGAGAGACTTTCCGGTTTGTTATCGGTGCACAATTCAAAAGCCTGCATCACTGATGGCATGGGGCTGCATTAGTGCCTATGGAATTGGCAGCTTGCACATCTGCAGTTTGACGTATCATGGAACAAAAAATACTACAAAGAAGACTCAGGACTGTTGGGCAGCTAGAATCCTGTTTCAGACAAGAATGGGGCAACATTCCTCTCCCAAACGTCCAACAACTGGCCTCCTCGGCTCCCAGACATTTATGCTGTTAAAAGAAGCAGAGATGGTGAACATGACGGTGTCCCAACCTTTTAGAGATATGTCGCTGCAATCAGAGTCCAACAGTAAAACATTTTATATGTTTTCTATGTTTTATTGTGAGCAAAATATGGATTTATGTGATTTACATTTTACATTGCATCCCAACTTTTTTTGGAATTGTGGTTGTACATCGTCGAGGCTCCGAATTAATTGGACTAACAAACAAATTCATGGCCAGGTGAGTCCTGCTTCCTACTATTTCATGACAAAGTAAGCAGATAAATGATGTGGGCTTGATTCCAAGTCTAAACTTGCATTTGATAACTGTTCAGTGGAGCTTTCAATATGAGGCCCAAAGAGATGTTGATGCAAATGTGGCTGAAAAAACAAAGTAAACCTATCAGAGACATAACAAAAACTTCATGAGTGGCCAAATGTACCAGTGGCCAAATGGTGCGACACCAAAAAGCCAGAAAGACCACAGAAGACAACTAAACTGGACGATGACAGAATTATTTCCATGGTTAAGAAAAACTGCTTGAGAACATCTAACAAATCAAAAACACTCTTGAGGAGGCAAATGTATCACTGCCGAAGTCTCTAATTAAGCGACACCTTCATGAATGTAAACACAAAGGATTTACAACAAGGTGGAAACCACTTGTTACACTCATGAACAAGAAGGCCGGATCAAACTTTGCCAGAAAACATCTAAAAGAGCCGGCACAGTTCTGGAAAAATCTTAAGTCAGATGAAACCGAGATGAACTTGAAAAAGTACGGAGAAGGCTAAAAACAGCTTATGATCTGATGCATATCACATTATCTGTCAAACGTGATGGATGCAATGCTATAGTGTGGAAATGTACAGTATGGCTGCCAGTGGAACCGTGGCACTGCTATTTATTGATGATGTAACTGCTGATAGAAGTAGCAGGATGAATTGTGAGGTGTAAAGGGCTATACTCTCTGCTCAGATTCAGCCAAATGCTGCAAAACTAATCTGATGGCATTTCACAGTGAAAATGAATAATAACCCAAAGCTTACTGCAAAAGCATCCCAACAGTTTCTCAAGGGAAAGAAATGGGATATTCTTCAGTGGCCAAGTCAGTCACCTGATCTCCACCCAGCAGAGCATAATTTTCAGTCATTAAATACAAAACTGAATGCAGAGAGTCCCACAAACAAGCAGTAGCTGAAGGTGGCTGCAATAATGGCCTAGCAGAGCATCTCAAGGGATGAAACGCTGCATTTATGCCCCTGGGTTGTAGACGTCGGACAGATTAAGTATTAAAATCTATCCTCATATTTACTTGGTTTGTGCAGTTACTTTTGAGGCTCTGAAAATAAGGGACTGTGTGCAGAAATGTCTGTATTTCCTGAACAGTTTATGCAAATGTTTTGTGAAACTCCTTGAATTAAAGATGAACGTCTGCACTTCATCTTGAACATCTCAACAAACCGCATGCAGAAAAATTGATTTCAGAAAGTTTTTGTTTGATTGTGTTCTATTCCCTTGTGAAGAACTTCATTTGACAAATGTATCTGCAAACAGTGCAAACTTATAGTAATTATCCATCCATCCATCCATCCATCCATCCATCCATCCATCCATCCATCCATCCATCCATCCATCCATCCATCC
>JAVDPK010001159.1:184871-216933 GCA_034780415.1 Cichlasoma orientale
ATCCATCCATCCATCCATCCATCCATCCATCCATCCATCCATCCATCCATCCATCCATCCATCCATCCATCCAATAAAAGTTAGAATAATAAGAACAATAACATTTTAGAAATTTCAAAACAAAATTCAACCCAGTTTCTGACTTTCTAACATCTTCTGGGTGCCAGATCCAATATTTTTTTTGCCAACTGGCGATAAGGAGGTCGGTTTTGTTGCTGCACACTGCTAGCCCCGGTGCTCTTCAGAACTTTCTGTAGAGATTTGAGGTTACTGTGACCTCAGTAAGGGTGAGTGAACATTCTCCAGTGCCACCTCCCTTCTGGATAAGTCCTTTACAGAAGGAATCAAAGAAATAAAGTCTGTCAACGTCTGCGTGGTCATCAGGGAGTATGAAGTTGTCAATCCAGGTCATGCATTTATTTTTTGCCTCTTAATCATAACTCAGTGAAACAAACACCAATACTGCAGACATTTTGTGAATAAGATTCAGCTTATCAGCTTACAAAATGCAAAAGAAGAAGAAGAAGAAGAAGAAGAAGAAGAAAGGCTCAGAAAAGTTTACCTTTGATGAGTATAATAATGTCTTTACAGGTTTCTCCAGAAGCAAGCAGACCCCTAGTGCTGGAACTCTTTATCAGGCCAAGAAAGCACAGCACAATGCTGCAGTTCTCAGATCACAGCAGTGACTAACTGCACGCCAGTGGACTGATTTTAAAGTGCTTGTTTACAGAACACTAAAAGCTTTAGAGACAAAATATACATTTATGACCTGCAGCTGGCTTCTAGCCATGTCAGGCTGTCTGGGGCTTGTTTGTTTACTGTTGTGAGGAAGCAGCTTTTATATTGGATGGGATACATCACATATCTGTAGCAAACTTTGAAGATGTGTTGCTTGATCCAGCTTCAAGAACATTTTAATGATGATGGAAAAAAGACAAACGTATGGGCAATAACCCCCGCTCAGCTTATTCTTACACACAAACAGGTTTTTATAGTGATTTAAACCCTCACACATATGTTACTGATACTATATTCACTCACCAGCCATTTTATTGGGTACATTGCTTCTTTTTGCAAATATCTTATCAGTCAATCAACCAGCTACCAGCAACATGTAATAATGAAATGACTGGTGACTGAGATCCGTGGTTTGCCTTACGCTTATGTCGTTTCTTGTATATTTTCCATTTAAATATATTTAATCATGTTTTCAGTTTCTACTGGTTTGGTTTGGTTCCTCCTCAGTGTTCCTTCCTCATGTGCCTAATCCCCTGCTGTGTTAAGTTCATTCACGTGCCTGTTTATTGCTTCTTGTTTAATTTTATGAGTTTTTTTTTCCTTGTGGTGTGCTTTTAGTTTTGCTTCCGGTGTCTCGTTCCCCCCACTTCCCTCATTATCTTGCGTATATACTGTCTGTGTTTCCTCTTGCCCTTTGCTGAGTCATCCTCTCCTGGTGGTGTGTTTCTTTGTGTCATGTTTTTCAGGATTTGTTGCACGGGTAAAGCCTCACCCTGTTTTTGTACTTCTCATGTGGGCTCAGTAATAAGGCTGCCTTTTTGAGTTCATGCCTGTCACCTGAGTCTGCGTTAGGTTGCGGATCCTGCCTGCCACACTGCCGTACTGCGACAAAGATCTTTTAACACTGACAAGAGTAATTATTTCATGTAGCACTTGAAAGCTTAATTAAATCTACACAAAACTTTTTAAAAATCTTTCTTCTCTTGAATGTCAATTTTAAACCTTTTTTTTAAACTTGGTCATAAATTAATTTGGGGGCTCTTATGTCCATGTGAACCAAGCTATTAAAACAATTTTAATACTTTTTAAGTTAAATCCAGGTGATATAGAGCCATATGAATAATATGAGTATAACTACCCCCCCCCCCCTTTATGACTGTTGATGGTGTCCACTAACTCCTAAAAATATGGTCTCTTGAGCCTTTAAGCGCTTAACTATGTTCATCAATTCCTTGTGGTATGTTTTTTTTCCCCTCCAAAACTGCATAATTGCTGGGAGGAAACTGAAAAACAATACAAAAAGATAATTCAAAGGCAGGGGAAGCTACAGAGTTTGCAGTCATATGTTCCAATTATAGCTGCTTTAAAGCTTTTTTTATGCCCTACACACAAGTGACTGTACTGCTAGTATCTAAAGAGGGCTATTTAGATCAACTTTCTTTGCTTTCATTGTTGAGGTTCAGAGAGAAAAAAAAAAGGTTGCATGAAATTGCAGAATTGGATTATGGCACATGATGAGAAATTAGATCCAAGACTGCTGAGATGTTAAGTGTTACAGTCCCAGACCTCCTCTAATAGCGTGAAATGAGAACAGATCTGTTAAGGCCTCGAAAAGCATAGGAATGGGATGGGATTGGCTTTATGCCGTCGTTCATTACCCCCCTCGCACTGATAGGCCCTTTATGAGACTTAATTAAAAAGTCGATGGCATCTTTAATGGCTACAGCGCTGGTTGTTTTTCTGTGTTTTTAAAAACATGGCGGACAGAAAAATGTTTTGACCTGTAGCATGAGGTCACTATGCCCCGGCTGTGTCAGGAAAACAGATAAGCCCGTTTTGTGCATTTCCAGTGTGAGGCTGGCTGCTGGTCAGTGAGCAGAAAATAGCTGTTGAATAATCAGCTGAAGTACTTTACAGAAACCCCACCAAGATGGAGATGAAGTAGTTAATTTAAATGACAAATCAAATTGCTGTTGACAGATTTCTGCTTGGTTTGTTCTTTATACCATGACTTTTTTTTGGCATTTTGTTTCGTGTCCTTGTTTATCTTCTGAATTAGATGCAGGGTAATAGTGCAGCTTGTTTGAGATGAAGCCGAGTGTGTCAAAGCCTTGAAAGACATCCAGTGTCCTCTCTGTCTCAGAAACTACTTTAGCTGAAGCTAATGAATGCAGTTTGAAAGACACAGAGAGGGCCTCTTTGGAGTAATTGTAGGAGAATCAATTTTTAATACTGATTTCAAGGATATCTCTTTGCACTGTGGGTTTTTGACTAAAAACACTGAACATATATAACTATTACTGCCCATTTGTAAGGGTTTCCCCCCTGATTTTTCTTTGTTTTCCTGTCAGTTGAAATAAACATCTGCTGTTGTATCAGGTTGTTGTTAATTGAGTGTTATTTAAAGGGAAATTTAAAGAATTTTACAAACAAATTTGAGGTTAATTACTGGCTGCTATGCCGCCAGTGAAAAAAGTTGTTTAAGGTCTTCCTCGGCTCAGGAGGGAGTGTTCAAATTTTAAAAAGCTCTAATGATGTCTTCGGCATTTCTCAGCTTGGGACTGAGAATTTAAAATGAAAAGAGAAAAGTAGTTTTACCCTCTGGGGTTGTGGCGTTTCAAGGTGTGGGCAAAGTGAAGATCTTGTAAAAGATTCTATGAAGTTGAATTATAGGAAATGCTGGATTATGGGATTTGGGGATTTGACTCACCAGGGACTAATGGGCTGTTCAAACAAATTAGCTCAAAAGTACACACACAGTTCATTGTGAGCGCCGACCAACCTGTCCTTCTCCTGTGGTATCAAAATAGTGTAATTTTATCAGAAGCTTCTTTCATCACAGAGAGATGTACAAGGTGTTCTTCGGTGTCAGCACCATGATGCTCTGCTGACGGCAGTACTCGAACAGCCTGTAAACATCTGCACAAGGTGGCTGGTGAACAGTTTGCAGACAAAGTTAGAGAGGCAAGGCTGAGATGGTTTGGACATGTGCAGAAGAGTGATGGTGGATATACCGAAAGGATGTTCAAGATGGAGCTGCCAGGTAAGAGGAAAAGAGGGCAGCTAAAGAGAAGGTTCGTGGATGTAGTGAAGGAGGACGTGCAGAGGTTTGGTGTGACAGAGGAGGACGCTGGGAATAGTGTGAGATGGAGGCAGATGATCTGCTGTGCTAAAGGGAGGAGCCAAAAGAAGAAGGAAACCACCACAGTCTGCAATAATGTTGTTCATTGTTCTGCAGATGTGTTTTCATGCACTGTTACAGGTCTCAGTAAGACGTACTGCATTCATTAGTATCCAGCTTTTTACTTAAGATATTTTTGTTGAAACTAACAGCTGGAAATCAAAATGTATTTAATTGGTGCAGACTAATGTTCATTCCTGTGAGACAGTTTTCTAAGAACTCAGGTTTTCCTTATTTTCAGAGTCTCCCAGCATTAGAGGAGAACATCACCAAACTGCAGAAATACTGGTTTAAATTCAGTTTCCAAACCATTATTATTAGATTAAAAATTTTAAAATGAAAAACGAATGTGTATTTGTATTCACATTTAATAAGCTGGACACTTCCCCTAAAAACCTTTCAGTTTCTATACGTTTCTTTAATATGCAAATATTCCTATGCAAGTCAACACTGGAGAAAAAAATAGCTTTTTGAGACATGTGAGCTTCATAGCTCTGCCTTTGGTGTTACAACAACAAACATCTTTCAATCTGTATTGTAGCTCACACTCTCATATTGTGTTTGTTAATTAAGATATTAATAGCTTGGCTGTGACTGCATGGTGGTGTGACGGTTAGCACTGCTGGGTTCAAATCCAGGCTGGGGCCTTTCTATGTGGAGTCTACATCTTCTCCCCATGTCTGCACGGGCTCTTTCCAGGTTCCTCCCACGGTCCAGAAACATGTGTGGGTTGGCTCAATTTGTGTTTCTAAATTGGCTGTAAGTCTGACTGGTTGTTTGTGTGTTGGCCCTGTGACAGTCTGGCAACCTGTCCAGGGTGTACCCCGCCTCTCGCCCAGTGGCAGCTGGGATAGGCTCCAGCCCCACAGTGACCCTGAACTGGATAAGTGGAAGAAAATGGATGAATTCTTTGGTTGACTGAAGCAATCTGTGCTTGTTGCAAAGATGTGCTCCTTTTAAGGTCTAATTCAAAATGACACATTTCCAAATGAGCAACTTTTTGATGCTTCTTTTGTTAACTTTCAGACACCACTAATCCTCGCTGCAGCAAGTGCGGATCCTGACTAAACCTGAAAATGACCTAAGACAGGCACAAAAAGTTACGGTCGTATTTCCAAAACACAGAAAAATGAAGTGAAAGATACCAACCATTAAACAGAGCAGGGAGAGTTTTGAGACTAATCATGGTGTGTATTTGACTCATTTTCATAAGTTGTCAGCTCACATAAGGCTTCCGCAGCTGCCTACCATTGTTAAAAATATTTTCCCACCTTGATAGTTTAATGCATTTCCAGCCTGTTTGAGCCTGACATTAGCGAGGGACAAAGCGTCAGCTGCTCCTCTTTCCCTATGTGTGAAAAAAATGATCCTCGCCTAGAACAGCGAATCTGTCTTCCAAAGAATGCCTCTAATTGGAGGAGAGAATTCTTCTTTCTGACGGCTCTGGAGGTTTCAAATAAAGCCCATTTGCCGATGTAAGGAGTCATTAAACATGTCATTAAATCCAGCTTCTATGATATAAGTAGAAGAAGTGCTAGATCACATTTAGTCTTTGGAAAGGATGGTGGAATTTGAACTGGGCTTGCGACGGCCGAAGGATCGCGCTCGCCCTGCCGCACAAACACAAACAGACCCATAAATGTATGCATTCTCTGTTCACACACACAACGTGTGGGTGTTTATTGTGCGCTCAAAGGAAGCTTCTTAAAGTCTGCTCTACCCATACAGGAGGGCACCAAATCATCCCATTACTGAAGGAAGAGAGTGTGACATTCAGCCACCAAAAGATCAGTCCTTGATGTTCTCAGACTGGTCACGCTCTTTTGTCTGACTTGCACTTCTTTGTTTCAGTATTGCAGTTGTTTTTTTTTTTTTTTTTTTTTTTTTTTTTTTTTTTTTTAAACTCAGCAGTCTGATTTGGCCTGCAGCGTGCGGCTGGTAAGTCCCAGTGGAGATGTCGGCCTAAACAGCCGGGTCTGAAGTGATTATGTGAGTGCAGTGTGAGAGATTCCTTTAGGGCCTGTGGGAAGCCTGCACATTCTTTGTTGACAGTAGAAATGAGAGAGTGAGAGTGAGGGAGAGAAAGGTAGAGGGGAAGGAGATGATCTAAACAGACAGAAAAAGGGCTGGAGTCTGGGAGATTAAAGGTACGCGCAGATATAAAATCCCTCTCTGCAGTTAACTATTGGGTTTCCCTTTATTTGTTCATCCCCATATCCAATTAGCATGAGCTTTGTATTCCAGTAACTGCAAGTTACATCTTATAAGTCTGTCATACTGCATTCAGGTAACCTCCCTATACTTAGCCTAAGATTTTTATAACAGTTTCATGCTGTGTTTCTGCAGCCCCCTTAACTTATTTTACTGTAAAATGGATTTTTGAGCTTGACTGAGCAGCCCCTCTTTATTTCTGGGATCCTACGCTGCTCCCTCCATTCTTCTTTTAAAAACCACAACAAATAATTAAGAACCAATAACTCCTCTTAAGGATCTAAAACAATTAATCATTCACAGTCATATCATCTGATATTGTCTTTATAAGTTCACCCATGCAATCAAATTGACATTTTTTCACTTCTTTTCCATTGGCCTGTTTACTCCAGAAGCGTGTCCTTCAAGCATCTCCTTCCCAGAATCGAGAGGCTAAGCCGTAGCAAGGCGAGCTGTCGTTTATCGCTGCCTTGCAGACAAATCCACTCTAAATGGCCGGTGATTTTCACTCATTGGCTCAATAATCCATTTGAGAATTTACTCAGGGACTCAGACACATTGAGGTTTTTTTTTTTTTTTTTAATTGCTCCTTTTGAACAGATCTCTCTGCATACCCCCTTCAACTTGAAGGAGACTTGTTTAAACAACAGAGAAAATGGAAATGAATGCACATACACAGGCATTTCAAATCAGCATGGTGCAACGGTTTGCAGCGCTGGAAAGTTTAATAACTCAAATGGCTTTGTGTTTTTAGAAATCCTTGTTCAACCCAAGGGTAGAGCAGAGGGAAGGAGACCTGAGTTCCACATGAATGGACCGCCCTCCAACTGTTTCTCCACATTTAATCCTTTTCTCTGCACTTGCCTTTGCATGAATCTATCCTGATTAAAGTATTGGCTCAGGTCTTCTTCCACCACCTTGCTCCTTCACCCCGATGTCTTTGCTGTCCACCCCTCCTGCTTGCTGTCCCTCCTCCCATAGTGCACTGTGGTAATTGAGTGAAAGCTGTGGCCCTGGAGTCCTTGTGTAATCCACACTTTATAAGCACTCTAATTGAAGTGCAAATTCAATACTCCCTCATCAGCCTTTTACTGGCTGTGCCATTGCCTGCACCCCTTAGGTAATTACAAGGAGACTGGCAGTTCAATCATTTTGCAGAAAATAATGTTACAAAAATGTAGCAGCGTACACCACATAATTTTACAGTGGATGTGTGGAGTGTGATAGCTGGGTTACTGGGGGTGAAATACTGAACAAGACAAAAAGGCCTCCCTGTCTGTTGTCAGAAGGTTACACACCAATCCTCAGTGTGATGGAGGAATTTAGAGAATCTTATCTGAATACCACATGGGGATTGCTCTATGCTGAAATTTTCCTCCCTGTGCACCGGCTTACCTGTAGACACGTGCACACATTTGTGGCAGACACATCAGTGCGGGTGTGCACAATGTCCTCTCTTTGTATAGCTGTAGCTGTACACACTCATGCATGTAAAGCTGCATAATGGCAAGTGAAGTGCACATGCAAACACATATAAGTATATGGATTTTGTCCATATTACTGTGTGTCTCTGTGTGTGTTTGTGTAGGAGTGCGGTGTGCAGCTTTAATTAAACTTCCTCTATTTTCTCTCAGCTTGTCCCCATAGGGCCCTGTCTTCTTCCCGACCACATGCTTATTTATTTATAATTGCATTAAACTCCAGAGCTGAGCCATAACTGAACATGGTGCCAGACCTGTGGAGTAAGCCGGGATTGTCACGCAGTAATACAATTTCGTGTACTGCAATGTTCCACTGACTAGGAAAATTCCACATATCACATAAGAATGCACTGTACATTAAACAAGTACAAGCTGAAAAGGGAGTCTTGACTGTTATTCACCAGAGTACTAGTATAAAATGTGAACACAGATTTTTTTTTTCATTTGGTGGGAATACATTCATATTTTTTCAGCTAGTAGTATTTGAGCATACGGAATTTTGATTTATATTTATATTTGGCAAATATCGTGGACCAAAAGGATGCCGTTTTCTGATGTCTTTGTCCAACTTTGTCCTCATCCAAGTTTGAAGATCTTTATTGGTAGAGCACCACAAGAGTGGAAGAGTCCTATTAATAAAAAAAATAAGTTATTTCCATGAAATCTATTTAACTACCCATCAAAGCCTTGTGTGCTGAAGCCTGTTTTTCACAAGAACATGCAATGAGAAAAAAGAGAGTTTTAAATAGAGGGCCTCGGAGTTCTTTTAATTTTAAACCTATATACATATATATCAAACACAACTAAAAACTTAATATTTAAATACTCTTTATAGATGTCCATATTAAAAACTGTGGAGACAAAAGCAAATTCCTGTTGTGAGAAGATCTTGTGATGCCATCCCTATAGCATTGTATTCCTCAGATCAAACATTCTCGAGAAGGAAACAATCCATGTATCATAACAACTTGTCTCTTTTCTCCTTTATTCAATTGCCAGAATCCTCTCCAGTTTTTTTTTTGTTTTGTTTATCTTTTCAAATTGCTTTGCCTTAATTTAAATATCCCGCCAGAGAACCTTTTGGATGAGCTTCACAGCAAATTCGTAGCACATCCCAAGTGGTTTTGTTAAAGTTTGATGAATGTGATTTGAATCTTCAACAGAGAAAATCACATTACAATATTCTTATAATACAGCGAAATTGCCAAGATACCCTACATGTGCAGCTACCCACGAGTGATGACTTAGTATCTGCAACACTACCTACTCACATCTGCAGCATAAACAAGCCTGCACACCTTTTTTTTTTCTTCAGAGGCACTTTAAATGTTAGCATCAAGATCGTAATCACATTATCCCACATCTTTCCATAATGTGACCAAACTAGTAAAGCTCACATGTTTACAAAGACAGTGTTCTGTAAGTTATAATTTGTATTATTCTGCACACGTTTTTAATTGCTTGTTACATTGTGTCTTAAATTCCTTTGTGACTCACTTGCGTCCATTTCCTGCTGTGATGACCCACTTTCCTGGGGCTAAAAATTCATTTAAACCACATACATAGCTAAATTCTTGCATTTAATATTCCTTTCCCTCAGAAAAAAAAAGCAAGCAAACAAATATTTAGGAAATCCCCAAACAAATAAACAAATTTGTGGTTTTATTGACTGAATTTCTGGGATGAGAGTAAGGCAATCATTGCTGACAAACTGAAGTACATCTGTGTGTGCTTGACGCATCACAAATCACTGAGCTCACCTAGTCCTAAAGGAAAATGGATGTAGCATGTTGCAATAAAAAAAAAAGAAAAAAAGAAAAAAGAAGAAGCTGTTCCACATATAGTTACAACATCTGAGGTTAGAAATAAAGCATTTTGTATAGGCTAATCTACACATAATTTCAACTTTAGGATCAATCAGGTTTCACGACTCGTAATTTTCATGAAGTAAGCCTCATATACAGGCAGCCACGTGCAAAATCACATACAAATACTTACATTTATACAGTGTTATGAACAAAGTGTGTGTATGTAAGAGATAGACATAACCACCAGTATGAAGCCTCAAGCTAAGCTGAGTGATTTCACTGTTTCATCTTAGTGTTTTGAAACTGAATGCGATATGCGAGGGGTGGATCGGACTGAGAAACAGAGGGATTCTGCATGCTCATGCTGTGTCAAATTGTTAATCAGACAGTGGAGAATACTAATTTATTCTCCTTTTTAGTCTAATTGAACCATAATTTGCAAAATGAATGTTATATTTTGTTCAGTATGACTTAAACATAGTGATTGAGCCAATAACCTCATCAGGAAAGTGTTTTCTGAGGTCATGGATCAAGGGAGCCACATGTTTCTGTAAGGCCAGATGTCTTTTTGCAACCACAGGAAACACCCTCTGCTGGCCATTAGACAGAATGCAGGTTTAAGGCACTTATCTGGAAGCTATTACCATCTTTTTTATACAGTATGTAAAAGAGCTGCTACAGCTTACAACATTTCAAGGTATTGGTTGAGGTTGGGTCAATCATATTTAATGCATGTGTTTATGTCAAAAGTTACTTCTGAAATCTTAAAGATTTTGGTCATATTAGTCTCTCTTTAGAATTTCATAACATCAGGAAAAAAAACCCTATTATTTGGTGATTATATATCTGGTAATATAAAGAGTCTCACACATCAGTGCATATAAAATATAACTTCCATGAATAGAATTGAAATCTAATGCAACTGTAAGTCTTAATATATGCGACACAGTGTATATTTCCTAGCAAGAATGTGTTTCTAATAATAATGTGCCGATAAAGGTTTTAAAACACCTGAGTGCTTTTAAGCTTCTACTCTCAGTAAAGGTCAAGCATCTTATTGCATTTTCTGCTGCTGCTCTTTATTTTTTGTCCTATCTCATATTTTCTGTTTCAGTTTTATCCACAAAGACATAGCATCAAATTATCTAAAGAAAAAAAAAAAGATACTCTATAGATCACCATAGAAAAGTAAGGCAGAAAAAGGCTCATGCTGTAGAGGGGATTTATATATATTAGTGAGAACACTGAATCCAAGTTATGACACTGCTGTTAAGTTTTATTTGTAGCGCATATTTCAGAACATATATAGAAAAAATCTGGATAAGTAAAATATTGAAATGTGATTAAATCACCTCAGCAGTGATGTAAAGACAACAGTTCCTGGTCATTGTGCCTGACAAATGCTCTGCTCCTCAGACAGCTGAAGCATGATTGTTTGTCAGAAGAGAGCTTGCTGTTCCAAAATGCACCCATGGTTTCTGGCTGATGATTTCAAATTTGTTGACAGGGCGCCAAGACTGTTCTGCAAAGAAAGAATGACAGTCCTTGATGGTTTGATTTAGCAATCTCTAGTTTCTCAATTAACAATTATTTTAAAATGTGCTCTCTTTTGTTATGATTGAGAGTACAATAAGAGGCTCCCAAATGATTTGAGGTCAAAGAAAAAAAACCAAACTCCTTATTTGAAAGACTCGATTATTTATTTAAGGCAGCTCAGCTGAAGAAACTTATACAAAGATATTTTAAGATTTCAAGCACCCACCATTTCCTCACAGCTGGAGTGATTTTCTTATCTTAATATGCATTCTTTGTTAATTTTCTAAGAAATTGTACATATAAACGTAACAAAACAAACAAAATGAAGTTTGTGTGTTAGTGGTAATAAATACGCTGGCTCGGATCTGCTGATTTTGAAATCTATACCCACCCCCCCAGCCCCCCAAACACCCAGTGTCAAAACCAAAACAATCCCAGCATGGCCAGTCGCTTATTGGGCGTTCGTACACGTCACAGTCTAACCCGGAAGTGCAGTGACAGCTCTTGTCAAAAATCCTTCATCTCTTTCGTTCAACTGCGAAACAAAGGTGAGTTTTAAAGATGCAAAATGACCTCTTTCTACACCTGTCACTTGTGCATTTCAAGATTTCCTCCGTGATAAAGTGCGTTTGAAGTTTGGCCGTAATTTAGCGCTGGAAGCACTTTTACAGAGCTTCAATATTAGCCGCTAGCTGGCTATTGTTAGCAGGTTGGTAGCGGCTCGGGACTTATTTGTGTGCTCTTCCCATTTGTGTTTCACTTTTCAGCTGCTTCAAAAAATTTATTTATTTATTCATTTATATACGGTGTCAGCTGTTTGGATGTGCAAATGTCACAGCAGAAATGATCAGTGTGAACATTTCCACAGGGACATGCAAAATAATGAGACCCCTGTTTGAAAAAATATGTTAGGCTGAGCAGAAGGATAAAGCATGAGTATCTTGCCAAATAGTGACCACGGCTTCTCCCCTCTGTTGCTTCCCAATGCGCAGTGCAGGACAGCTGCAGGTTTCAGTCTGCCAGAAAGCATCTGAAAAGAGAGAGTCAAGCAGAAAGGCTACTGCAATGCAGGGTACAGGAACTCTGCAAGGTGATTGGGATAAAAGGTGGTGATTTTAAGCTTTAGAAAAAGTGATGGACTGTGAATGAAACTTTTATGAATAACCTTTTTGTGATATACAGATTTATGGAGTTAACCCACAACTACTCATTTAAAAACAATGAATGCACTGAAATCTGGGTTACCAAATATTTACTACTTGAGCTGCAACTTTAAGGATTTGTTGTTATATGAAAAACAAAAAAAAGAGATCTGAAATTTTCCCAAGATTTGAAAGGACATTATAGAAATCCCTAGGGCCTTTTGGCTTTTATTAGGATAAGAGAAGACTTTATCTTTTGCTGTGTTAAATTTAATGCTATTATTTTTTTTTAGCTGATGCATATCGACCGAGCCTAATTGGAAAAAATAATGATCAGATTAATCAGTAATAGCAATAACTGTTGCAGCCATTAGGCTTGGATGACTGAACAAATTTTTGGTTATTGGTAATTGGCTGAACCCATTGCTGATTGCTTTCTTTTTTTGGGGGGGGGGGGTCTTTTTTGGGTTGTGAATTTTTTTATATTTAATTTAACTAATTTAGTGGTCTGCTTCCTTGAGAATTAACATGTACAGCGCCATTGAAAGCAAGTAGTAATAGGAACTACCAGGTGGATTTGTGCTCTATTGTAGATGCTAGTGCACGCTTATGTGACAGTATTGTTTAGCCTGTTGGCATAAAGGCAAAAAACAGGTCATTTTAGCCCATTGCTAAGTGGTTGGCATCATGCTTTTATAAAGTTTTATAGGCCCATAAATGCTAAAAACAGATCATTTTAGCCTGTTGCTAGGCAGTTGCTTAGCAAGGTGATGACATCATAATGTCTGACAAAGACAGGAGCCCTCAGGGGTCTAAAGCTGTGTCCACACTGGAAGCGATGTGACTACGAGAGACCATAGAAAGTGAGTCGCTTCCAGTGTGGATGCAGCTTAAGATTTACCTGTGTGCCAATTTTGGTTGCTTTGCTCCTGATCTTGTTGGAGCAGTTGGCAGACAAAGGAACAGTCACACGCAGATTTTGTGTATTAGTCTTCTGTAGCGAGAGTAGGGTGCGGGTAGAAGAGAACCTGGAGAGGTGGAGGTATGCTCTGGAGAGAAGAAGATTGGAAGTCAGTAGAAGCAAGACAGAATACACGTGTGTGAATGAGAGGGAGGCAGATGTAACAGTGAAGCTGCAAGGCAAGCACCTTTGAGAACACTGCATGTGTGGTTGTGCACCCTGATCATTTAATAGCATATTTTACCCCCACCTGTTTTTATTAAGAGGCCGCAAACAAAGACGTTGCTTTGTAAAGGTCCTTAAACTTGCTGGTTTTGTCTTTTTAAACCAAACTCTTATTGCTGTGGCTGTGACAACACCAAAAGCCACTTTTTATACATTATGCTGGAATAAGTCACCAAATCTGACAGTGCTTCCTGAAATGAATTAGTTGGCCATCTGAAAGGGCAGGTAAACATTTCTCATTTCTTACTTTTTGATTAGTGATGTGGCAAAAGTTGGTGGAACACTTGTTTGCAAAGCTGTATTTCCCAGTAAAAAAATCTGCTAAGTGCATGCTAAATATTCAGCTGGTTTGTCCCACTGAGCTTTCTGCTCAGCTGTGCTGGAATTGTATGCATGAGCAAAGGGCGTGTGGGAGTTCAGAAATGCTCTGAAAAGGAGTTTGGATTGATTCAGAACAGTCTATGGTGAACAAATTTGAATCCCAAAAGATAACTCTTTGACTGGCTTAGCATTTTTCTCATTTTATCTTCTTAAACCGTGACACATCCTCACATTCTTCACATAGCTGTTGGTAAAGATGGATTCTTAATGTACAAGTTTGTGACTTATTTTGGTGTGGAAGGAAATTGAAATTTTTATTAAACTGCAGCTCAGTGCACAAAATAAAATACTGACTTTATTTCTCAAGCCTGCAGTACGGTCGGTCTTCGCAGATTCAGGATCTGACTTCAACATCCAGTCAGTTTTGTGTAACAGCTGTTGGCACTTAAGTCACAGTTGTCTCACTGTTGGCACTGGAAAAGATGCCACATCATTGTCTTCATTGTGCAGGGATGAAAATGTTTTGTTCACTATCTGCACATTGCTATGTCTAACAGGAAGGGAAGAAGAAACAGATTATTTAACTTAGCTTCACCTGCCTGCCGAATATGAGCTAATGCTACTGTTTGGCACGCGGAAAAATGAAAGTGACAATAAAATTTTGGCAGATTTCAATATGATAAAGCTAGAAAACAGATGTATTTAATGCCTCCGCTCCCTTTGCTTTACTAGTCTTATTTCATTTCAGTCATCAATATTTCAGAATGTTTTATTTATCACTGTTATTTATTGCTATAACCTTTTAAACCAATTAAAATGAAAATAAATAAATTAAAAATGTTTTTGCCGTGACTCAGCTGCCTCTGTCTTTAGCCGCCGCTCTGTGGTCTTGAGCGACGTCCTTTCCAGTTTGATTGGTTACATTTCACAGCCCGTTAATGCTGAAGGCCACTGTGCCACAGACGGGCACAAAGCAGCAGCTTTGAAGCTGAGTTTTGAAGGTATAACGGATATTTCCCAAGTTGCAATAAACACAATGGTCTATTTGTTTTTTGACAAACACATTCAGTTTTCCAGTTGCATTGCCTGATTAAAGCACAGATCATTATGCTATTACTACTGGAACTTTTCTTTTTATAGTCTTCCTCTAGTATTCATGATTAATAATTTTAAATTCAAACATATAGGTAATTGTGACTTTGTTGTGCTAGTGTCAGTCTTTCTTCTTTTTAGGCATGTGGGTTTAGCATTTTGTTTTTAATCTGTACAAGGAAATTTACAATTTCCACAGTTCTTCAAAAAGCCATTTCAAAGCCATAAAAAACTCATTTAACTGCAGCATGTGAAGCATTGCATCTTAATAATTATTACTAGAATTAAAGGAACTTATCATAAAAAAAAACTATTATTCCATTTTATTCGCCTCTTCTGGTGTTTTGTATAGAAGCGACGAGTGACTTGGTTATGAAATTTTTGAAGTGATTGTCATTCTTTTGGTCAATAACGTCCAATAAATTGTCACGCTGAACCGCTGTGTGCGCTAAGAAAATATCCTGCAGACATCTGCAGCTGTGAGTTGGTGGCAAACCTCTTTCAATCACAAACACCGAGTGGTTGAATTTATGAACTCAAAACTGTTTTTGTTTTTTTTTGTCTAAGAAAATGTATCCAGGTGAACTGCCCAAATAAATTCTATGCAAGAGGAACACGGATCAGGCTGTTAACAAGATCAGTTTGGAGGGGACAGGCCAGATGCTGTGTTTCATATTGCTGAGCTGTATGCATCAAAAGTGGTTATTAGACAGGTGGCCTTTCCATAGACTTCCACCTGGCAGCTGGCAGATAGCTAGATACAGAAGAAAAAGTGTGTCTGAGTGTGTGTTTGAGTGTGTGTGTGTGTGTGCATATGTGGTTGGAGTGAGACCACTTGTCTTGATTTAAAAGTGCTTTTCTGACTGCTTGTATTCCTCAAATTTAAACTCTTACAATGATGTGTGTCATGCTCTCCCTCTTGTTGACTGTGTCCATTCAGCTCAGTGCTGTATATTAAACTATTCAACCACTCTGTTAAACGTTCTTTACACACAAGCGCCCAGCTGCCCAGAGCACCCCCCCCCCCTTTCATACACTACAAGATGCAGCCATTTGGTTTATTTACGGGTGGTGCTTCTGTAACTGCTGGGAATAGGCCAAGAGCCAATCGAACCACACGGTGGAGGCCAAGCTAATAGAATCTGACAGGAATGGAGTCATAGAGGCGGCTCAGGCATCGTAAAGCTGTCGCTGTTTAAGCCCCTAAATTTGTCGCTATTACCTGCTTGCTTCTCCCTTTACATGGGCAAAGAGCGCTGCCGGATTCCCGAGTTTGTGACGATGTTTCTCATCTTTGCTCATTTCAGCACCGAATGAATATGTTGGTGTGCGCACACGCATGCTTGTGTATTTTCAGGGTCAAATGCAGAGTGCATTGGCAGTGAATTGAAAAACAGATCAATGATATACTATCCACCATATAATGTCAAGCAAAAAGTAAATTACTGCAGAAGTGTGGTGGACCTTAACAAACAAATGTTTCAGCACTGCACCATTTCTCCATCATACTCGCCTGTATTTAGATTCTTCTTTTTTATTGGCTCTTTGGAGAATTCCTTTCTTGGTGTTGCTGCAGTGGGAGATGTCAGGATGTGTGAATTTGTTTGGAGTGTAACAGTGTAAAAATGCTACATCAGTCAGTATATCAATACCAGTCAGTAAGGAAATGGGGTGCCGCTGAAAATGGCTAATGTGTCAGAATAGAATTTTTTTCCCCCACTAATGAGCCTGATTAAAAGAACATGCACAAATTCCTCTAAAACCAGGCCCATACTGTGTCCAGTCTTCTGAGCTGTGTCGTTGGATCAGTTTCAAAAAGTATTGGCCGATGGCATCGCAGCCTACAGCTTTGATACTTCTGCTTCTGGCTTTGTGAAAAGCTGAACTGATGGATGTTAAAGAAAAACAGAGGAATAAAATCCAAATATGAACATCGTATTTGGATTACTCATTCGGTTGACTCATTCGATGCTGTTAGCTAAATGGTTATTTAATTGTTTCGAAAACATGAAGCTGTTGATATAAGCGCAGACAATGTGTGGTGTAATAAATGAGTTTTAAATGTAGGCAATTTGGTGTTTGTGTTCTAGTGTAGATTTTCTATTCTGCAATCTACTCCTAAGGAAAATTTGCATATGCACAGGACTACTAAGACATAATTGATATAGGCATTCAAAAATATGTGATTGGGCCTTTTTTTAGAAGCAACATGTGAAGAAGCTCATTTCTCATGTTGCTGATCGCTTGTGAGGGAAGGCAACAAGTATTGAATTAGTTTGCATGAGAGGAGGGAAATTGAAATATGGATTGGGGTCGCAAATGCCTGCCAGTACTATTGGCTGTTTCGGATATGGAGGATGAAATGTATTTCTTTGTGTATGTGCGTGTCAGTGTGTGACTGATGCAGACAGAGCGGGCATCGAATGGTTTTCCACCTCTCTTGCACGAAGCAATTTTCCAATAACAAGTAGGGAGCAGAAGTGACACAGATGAAGTGAATGTTTTAAGAGGAAAAGTAATCTTAAAGACAAGCCAAGCCATTCCTCACTCTAATCCCTTTGCTTCTCCTGCATTACTGCTTCTGTCTTGAAGCCAGACCCGAGCCAGGTCTCCCACCATCTGCCATTTAGATGTATTTAAATCATGCATGCATGCTGACTTTGGACCTGTGATTTGAACTGGCCTGGTCCCTGGTCTCTGCCAGGCTGCTCAGCAAAACTCATGACCCAGGAAAGCCATATGAATATGAATTAATGACAACACAGTTGGTTAAAAGTGTCACTGCTCAAAAGTCAGATTCAGTTTTGCTGATATTCTGGCATTAGATCGCGGAAAACAGCGACCCATCCAAGTAGTCTGAATATCAGATCCAACTTTTTCAAGTGTGTAATAGTGTCTAGCATTTGAAATTGATATCACTTTTAGGTAAAATGTTGAAGGAAGTGGGGGTAACACTCAAATATGATACACTCAAATATTAAGAGAGGACTGGCCCAACTAAAAACATTAAGGGGACACTAAAAAACCCAGGGTTAAATCTGACGTTACCTCACTAAGCCCCTAATCCCTGTTCGTAGTAGAGGCCTCTGAAATCTTGTGGAAGAGAAGAAGAAACTCACAGGAGAGAAAACAGGACACACTGGGGAGAAGCAGATCAGAAAGCTTATTAATTAATTGGATACACACACACTGACACTACAGTGCAGTGAACAGAAAATAAGAAGGTAGATATTTCTTACACAGATATAGTGATGTCTCTTAAACGATTATCTAAATTTCACTGAATCGAGACCTAATGGTGCTGTAGCAGCAGTCGGTGCATCCCACCTTTAGTATCTAAAGAAAGTACAAGATAAGATGGTAGTATTCACTTTTGTCAAGAAATTGTTTTTTTTTTGTAACACCTAACAGATCAATTGATTCATGTTGTAACTCAATAAAACATTTCTATTAGGGGGTATTTGAATGATGTAAAAATAAGATGTGAATGACCTCTTCACTCTGGAAGGTCTAATTAAAAAACCTTTAACAGAAAGGGGAAAGGGAGGCGCACGTTAAAGGTGGGGAATGGAAAAGAGGGAGGACAGGAATAGGCAGAGAGAGTAAGAATCGTGAGTGTGAAATCGATAGTTCATACTGTTCTGAAATTGAGGGGTTGTGTTTTTTTTTTTTTTTTTTTGTCAGAAGCTGTGTATGTAAGGTGGAATATGAAATAGCCTTGGTGGAGGCCCCTCATGTAAGCAGCAGTATTGATTTCCACAGACCTGGTCCAATTTTGGTACCACCGGTTTTTTCACTGCCCTTTAAAGAACCGGAGCGACTCTGGTGGGGCAGCGTTGTAGAAATCACCTGACTCTGCTTCATCTCCTCCTAACCGAATGGCCACGAGTAAAGAGTCAAGGAAATTTCTACAGTTTCCAGAGTCTCTCTGAGGACACAGCTGCAGGATGGAAGATTTCCCCTGTTGGCAGTTCCTGTTAAGAGATTCACTAGCATTACAACATGAAGAGAAAATAATCCTTTCTCTTTGTGTGTGTGTCTGTATATGTGTGTGTGTTTCTATTGGCAAGTGGCTCAGAGAGAAAAAGAGTGTGAGTGAGTGGACCGACAGACTCTGTATACAATACAGCTTGGCTTCTTACGTCTGTGTGTTTTGTTCCTGAACAGGGGGAGGGGGAGTCACATGAGTGTCTGTTCGGCTGCAGCTTGCGTTGAGGTGTATTCACACATATCCCCCACAGTTTAGCAGTTACTGCGAGCAGCCAGACATTAGTGGTGAAATTGCAGCTGTTTTAAAGTCTTTATTGCAGTAGGATTTACAGGGTAAAATGGTCTGTAATTCTTAGCCTGTGCTCCCGCTGCGCTGTCCCTGCTGCTGACGCTGCTTTCATACTGCCCTATCTGGCTTCATAAGGAAAAGCGACTGGAGAGTATCAGCTCCCGGAACAATATAGGACATTTTTCTCTCCCTCTACTCCTGAGATTCAAAAAAGTTTGAAGGCAAAGAAATAAAGGCTTTGCCTCACACTCTTTTTCTTCCCCTTTGCTTCCTTTGCAGTCACCATGTGTCCCATCTTTTCTTCCCCTTTCCTCTCCTCCTCAAACTTTCATTCTCTCCAAGTAACGGGAGTCTCTTGCAATATGCTGTGTTTCCCCACTTGAGTGTTAATGAGGCAGATGAATATTCATGAAGAGGAGGCTGACATCGCTATATGGCGATTGTGCAGCGGATGATTGTGTGCACGGGGACTCTAGTGGACACATTTCTGAGGGATCTGTTGTGCAGTGGGTAGACATCAGGAGACTCTGGGCTCCTCTGCTAATGATGCAGATGCTTGAGTTTCGTTTTGGTCTGTGGTTGTGGATGACCTATTCCCAAGGCCGTTCCTCTCTCCCTTGTGGCTGCTGGAGCTTAGGTTTAGCCTCCAGCTGCTGATGGAGGACAGCCAAGGAGTGCAAGACTGAGAAAAAGAGCTGCCTTTTTGCTGCCTACACTCATCCTACTCTTCCTCCCTGCGGTCCTGACTTGTGACAAAGGGATGCCATGAGTCTCCTCTCTGGGGGCCGTCTCTGTCTTTTTATTATACCTCTCACTATTTGTTGCTATCTTTTTTATCTTTGTAATTTTTTATGTGTTTCTCGCATTTTCTTTCTTGAAATATATTGCAGTCTGATGTCAAAAACTGACTTCACCTCATGTTGAAGGACATATTGGAAAGTATGTGGTCCATTTTAACAGCAAAAGGCTGCGTGACGCATGCTTGTCATGTCTCTTGCATTGCTATTTCCTCCTGTGCACTGCCCCCCTTTTTCCCCCTCTTTTGAGCTTTGTTCTGCTCTTCCGTTTCTCCCCAAACAGTTCCTATAGTAATCTCTCACGTTTTCTTTCCCCTCTTTTCCTTTTTTTGCATGACAGCTTCTCATTTACATTTTCTCACTAGCTCATCATCCAGTCTGTCTCTTCCCTCCCCACTGCCATCAGCCTGGGGCTTTCTCTAGTCCCCTTTCCATCTCTTATTTGCCGTTACTACCTTTTTCCCCCTCTCAGCGTCAATCTTTCCTCCCTTATTCCTCTGTAAGATATCTGACCCCTGCATATTTAAAACCCTTGATCTCCAAACAGCCATTTTCGACATGAACACACGAGGTGATATGTGTTTATGTCTGCAGCACAAGGTGGAAATTTGTGTTTGCCTGTCTGGCACAGGCTTTGTATTAAGCACCCTCTAATTTAGGAAGGTGAGTCTGCCGTTGCTGCGTTGGAGGACCGATAGTCCAGCTGTCTCCTTTGTGGTGACACGTCTACTAGTGATATAATAGAGGTCTTCCCGCTCCTTTGTGCTCCTGACCTCCCTGTGCTCATGAAATCGGTTGCATTGCCACTTTATGTTGTCAGTTCCAGTCTAGCAGGCATTCATACTTATTCTCATGCACACACATATCCTTCCTGCAGTTGGGGAAGGGGTGGAGGCTGGCCAATTTATCAGTGTTCTGACTGTAAGGCTACAGGGAGTCCTCCGTCTTCATCAGTTCACTCAGCAAATAGGCACACCCCAGTCAGTGCTACTAGAGTTAGCTCGTGTGTCTCCATTATACTTTAACAACAAATCTGTGAGGGTGACTAGAAATGGTGTTCTATGGTTAGCCATCTTAAAAAACAGTCTGTTCACATCACAGGTGAAACTGGTTAAAATGTGTTTATTGCCTCAGATTTATTAGTGTTTCCCACCGGCTGTCAGTTTACAATAAAAGGCAGTTGGCAGATTATTATAGTATAATAGTAGTCTCTTTATTACAGGCTAATGAGAATAACATTAGCTGAATATAACAGCAGTGTCAGCTGACTGCTGCTTAGCTTCCATTACTGCGAGTATGAAGCACATGTATCACACTGCTTGTAATGACTGTATTCAGTTCAGTGTGCAGTTTTTCTGTGTATTTCTTTGAAACACTGCGTTTATTCGGTCCTGTCATGTGATATCTCAGTGCTGTTGTCCTGCAGTAGTGAAGGATGTCTGTCTTATTTGTCTGTCTATCCTCCTCCTCCTCCTCCTCCTCCTCCTCTGCCATCTCCTCCTCTCCGCCGCCCTTAGCCTCAGTGCCCCCTCGCTTTCCTCGACCCGCTGCTGATCAAAGCTGCTTTGAGGATGCTGAGCGCGTCCAAGGCTGGTAGTGATTTGATGATATGTGTACGTCTTCAGAATCTTGTCTTCATGTGTGATTAGATGGTGTGTGACAGGTGGCGTCAGTCCCATCAGCTCATATTAAGCCAGAAAGCCGTGCTGCCACCACCGCTGCTGTTTTTATCCTTTAATGTTAAACCTTCCTCACCAGCAGAATCAATTATCAGTGATTATGTTAGTGTCAAAGTCTTTAGCGCCTGGCTGAGCCCCATTGCTGCCTCCTCCCACTCGTTGCTGTGTGGCCCACAGGCCCACAGAAGCCACACTATGCTGATCCCCAGTCAGAGCACTGCTGCTGCAGAGGGACAGCTTTACAGACAGCTCTAAGTTTAACCTTCCTCCTCAACAGTGGTGTGACAACGCAAGGAGAGTTTATTGTGCCTGACAAAGCTCCCCCATGTAGGTTTTTCCTCAGTGAGAAAACTGCATAGCGATTAGCCCTATCATGCTCAATTGTGGATGTAACTGTCAGAGCTGGCTTGGTGGTCTTGTGTCCTTGGCTGTACACTTCTTGTGAAGGCCATGTTGTATAAATAGTAAGCATTCACTGAGCTTTTGCTGCACCACACTGCAAAAAAACCAAAAAAACAACAGAATTTTCTATGCAAAAACTCAACGTTTGGCATGTATCCAATCTATGTCTCACATAGGGTTTCCTCAGAAGCATGTCCTCAGCCTTGGATTTAACTGTGATGCACAGTGTGTGTGCAGATTATTGCCACTGCACCACACAGGGCAGTGAGGCAGCGTGTTAAAAACCCCACTCAGCTGCAAGGTCACAGCTCTGGCTTTTCCACCATTGTGTCAATGCTTTGTCAAACACACATTCACACATTACTTTCAGAAGTGATTAAATATCATTAGGCGACACAATTGGCTTATAGCACTTCATAAAACACATTCACATATGCACTAACAACAATTTGAATATAGTGTTTTTTGAAGTAATTAAGCATCAGTTTTACCATCATGTTCCTCCACCTCTTTTCTATGCAACTATTTGTTCATAGTTCAAACTGAACTGTAATGACCTGTTCAGCCGTGACTCAGTAAGTCGCCTGACCTGTTGGTACCCTAGTTAACAAGTAAAGCACTAAGTTATTTAATGCAACAGTACACAAATGTTTTGCAGTTTGTACCTCAATTTTTGGTGCACAGTATGATTCGTGTTCAGTCTAACAGAAGAACTGTATCTCATGTCTTTCCATTAATAGCGCTCTCTTTTAATCAAGGGTCAGGTTTGGAGTTGCCAGTTAGGATTAGAGATTTTAAATTCAGCTGCTGTGCTTCTTTACTTGACAAGCCCCTTCTGTTGACAGGAGTGGAAGTTTTTTTTTTCCTTCAGACTTTTAAGACCTAATGTCCATTTTCTGTCTAAGATTGTTTCTTTGATTCCCTCTCGACCCTCCCTGCCTCTCCATTTGCCCTTTCCCTCCTTCTATATGCTATCCAGTGTTGAGTGGAGGTAAGGAGAGATAGTAATCTGCTGTAGCCTTGGCACTCTTTCGCACTCATGGTCTCATTGAAGAAGATTGATGGCCCTCTTTCTGGAATGGCTGTTGTTTTGGATGGAGAGAGAAGAAGATGGAGGCAAAGTAGTGGGTTTAGAATGAAAAACTAAGTGAGGTGAGGTGTAGGGAAAGCAAGCGGTAGCGGGGAAGAAGAGAAATAGAGGTAAGGTGAATGATAGTTGTAAAAGATGGAGAACTGGAAGAGGAAATGTCACTGTGGAGGAGCTTGAGAGCTCATTAAATGTGGTTTGTATTTTATTGAGTGAGCGTATGCTTCCACCTGTGATTGGTTTCAGATTTACACATTTTTTTCTAATGCACACGTGGGTTATGGAATTGGCTGCACTTAGTTTGCATGTCAGCAGGATTATATTTAAATGTCAGCTCTTCTCTCAAGATGCAAATGAGACAGGAACATGTTTTGATGAATGATTTTGTACTCGTGTCTCGTGTTTCTGTTGCATTACAATGCAGTGGCCTTTAAGCCCTTTAGGTGCATGTTAGTCAGTATTAACGGCGCTGCATTGCTAGGGGGAATAAGCAGCCCTTCATCCCTCTTCATGATGGGTCTGTTGCTCAGTGCCCATGTGGGTGGCACTGGGTTGATTGGCTGTAATGACAGTTACGCTCTTAATTGTGTCACTTATACTCCCTCTGTGGCTCTTTTTGAATGCAGTCAAGCGCTTGATCTAACCCCCCCCCCCTGTTCTATATCTCACCGGTTTTGGAGCGGTGAGATATAGAACAGCGACTCTTTCTTCTTCCCTCTTAATCTTTCTTTCATTTGAGAGAAGTATTGAATCTGACATTGTCTTTATATTTTGGGCTACCCCTGTCTCTGCATGTCTCCCTGTGCCCTCTCCTTAATTTGTCTCCTATTCCTTTAGTATCATTTTTTTTGTTCTTCTGTTTGACTATTGTCTGAGTTGCTGTTCCACTGCTTTCTCTCTGTCTTTCTCGCTCTATTTCATCAGCCTGTTGTACATCGACCTATCTTTCATCCTGCCTCTCCCTCCTCTGTGTCTTGTCGACTCTTCTTTTTTTTGTTTTCTATTTTCCCCTCTTGTGTTTTTGTTTTCGACCTCCTCATCTGTCAGCTCCCTCCTCCTTTTCTTTTTCTTTTCTTTTCTTTTTTTTTGGAGACAGACCTTGCTGTCTCATGACACCCCAACATTGCTGGGGTCAACTCGCCTTGTCTCGGTGGCATGACTGGTTGCATTGTCTATTGTTATCGTTTCCTGTCTGAACTGACCACTTGACATAGCTGCAGTCACAGCAGGGCAAATGATACAAGACCAAGAAAACAGGAAGAACACGAAGGGCGCATACCGCAATGCCTATTCATACTGTTGCTGGGGTTGTTTCAGGTTTTACTTCATGTAATTTCCCATGTTGACAGCCCGTCATCACATCTACGACTACTAAACATCACAAATGAAAAACAAGCGAAAAAATGATAGACTGGCTTCACTTTACCAGCTGAACCTGTTTAATCAAAGTTTGTGATAAATGGAGTTGGAGTCCATATCTGCTTTATTACACCTCAGCTGATGGGGTATTGTTGTCAGTCCGCCGGGCGGGCAGCCAACTTTCAACTTTGCGAACGCGATAATTTGAGAAAGATGCGACCTAGGATTTTCAAATTGATACCATAAATGCATCCAGTGAAAATCTTGGACGAGATTGAATCTCTGTGACCTTGACCTCAAGTCAGTGTCAGAGGTCAAGTTTTCTGAAAATCTTGTGAACGTGAAAACTTGATAATGATGTCACCTAGGATTTTCAAATTGATTCCACCGGTGCACCTACTAAAAATCTGGGATAAATTAGTTCTTATCATAATAATGCCAATCACAGAAAGTGACAGTCTTCTCAGTGGTTTATATTTACTATAATTTTAGCATTTTTTTCTACTTTTGGCTTCACTTAGCCATTTGTTTTTAAGTTAATATGATGAATAAAGTCACTAAGGCTCATTTGCACCCCATTAAGATCTACTGAGACCTGGTAATTAAGTGTTCTAAAACTTTTGCTTCCAGGGGATTCGTGCCACCTAAAGATTCTGCTGCCAGGAGCCTGAGGGGTACCACTGGTGGCTGACAGTATTTTTTTGAGTTAGTAAGAACGAATCTTGTATTCATTTCAGGTGAGCTATTGATCAAATGGTGCTGGTCCCATTCACACATCACAGAGCCAGACTACCTTTTTGACATTTCTTTCAGGGCTCAACCTTTGTATTTTGCATCTGATTGACATTTCCTTGGTATATATGTGTAAACATAGGGATCTTAAGGTATTTCATTCATTCATGCAGATCATCTTTTCTCTCTCTGAGGTAAAAGCCCATAGGCAGTTTGAACGCTGGCCATGAATACAAAGCACCAAATATAAAAAGTAACTTATTCTCTGTGTGGTATTTCTGGGCCAAATATAAGTCAGTGTTTAGCTTTAGAGTTGCAATTTATTACACTTCTGAGACAACTTGTGGCTCCCTGGATTGCTGTAGATTCAAGTCATTCAACGCCTGTTTTAAAATGCAGCTTTATTCTTTATGATCCAAGTGTCAGAGTAAATTGACTTAAATCACACAGCTTTTTCAAGTTGCGTGGACATGTTAAATGTCAGGCATCTTTATGGATTGGCTGTATTATGAGAACAAAGTGCATCACCATGGCTGTTTAGCTTGAGACATTTTGTCACAATCTGCAGACCTTTCTGCAGTAATTGTTGGCAAAACACACCCAGTCTGCTCTGCGAAATCCTGTTCATCTGTGGCTGGCAGGCATGTGAAGTATGAGTAAGCGTCCCTAGTCATGTTTATTTAGGTAGAGGTGGAATTTGAAAGAGAATTAGACTAGGAGGATTTTAATGACACTGCACGGAGTTGATGGCACCGTGGGTCTGTTCTGTCAGATGATTGTTTTGTTATTGGAGTCTGTGTGGGCCCTTTATACATCACATTAACATGGTGAATTTTATCTATAAAGATTTTTATCCACTTTTATGGGTCACTGTAAATATAGCCCAGGAAGTATCAGGGAAGCATTAAGCGTGCTTTGCTGTGATCCTCCTTTTGAATGCTATTGCTCTAAGCAGCACTATTTTATTTGTGGGATTGAGATTGCATTGCTTTATGGCTCTGTTTACACCTGTGGCTTTTTGGTTTGCTGTTTGGATGCAGTCCAGATACAGTTTGTATTTGGATTAGTGTTTTAAAGCTGCGTGTAATTGCGTAAGGTGGGCCCCTGTCCCGCTTTGTTCCGCCTCTCTGTGTAAACCTTACTACAGTCTTCGCAAAACATGTGTTTTTGTAATATCTTGTCACACAGACACACGCACAAACACGCTCGCTCTATCTCAGGAATACTCTGCATTCAAGTCTCCTACAGAACAGATGCACACACAAACAGTCAACTTGACAAGGAGTCTCTTGCAAGACTATGATAAGGCACTGGCTCACACCCACGCTTGCTCTCACAACTACAGTGTTGTTGATTCTTTGCGCTGTTTGTGTTTGCAGCTTGCCAAGAAGCTCAGGCTTTGGACAGGCAAGCAGTACTGACACACCTACAGACTGAGACCTGACGGAGCGAGTCCAGCTGGCTAGTTATGGCAGCTGCAAGCGGAACAGATGTGCGAGGTACTTTGATCTAGGTGAGTACCAAATGAGGTGAGGATCTTGGGGAGGGAAGGAGGGGTATTGGTCTGTACCAATATTGGGTAATTGCAAGTCTGCCATGGGAGGGCAGAGGGGAGCCGGAGAGAGGGGCTGTTAGAGGAAATTTTAGTCCATGATATTAAAACTTTAAAATGACCACTTTTGATCTTAAACCGATGGCAGTACTGTTAAACTAAGTGTTTTTAGCTAACTTGCAAGCATTGAAGTCTTTGTGTTCCGTATATTCTGCACTGACTTGTCGATTTTGCAATTTCACTTTTATTTAAGTTTGAAATGCCGCCATCTTTTGACTGGATAACTTTGATATTTATCTTTTCCAAACAGTTTTTTTGGCTTTGGACTCAATATTGAAAAATATTAACTTGGCAAATTAAAGTTTTAGTTATTTGTTTCAAAGTAAAACTACATTTTGTTTAGCTTTTTCAAAAACCAACACCTACAGTATTCTCATAAGGCTAGCTTTGAACCAAATAGTGGGTATGAGGAACTGGATGGTCCAGCATAAGAAATAAGCTGGAAGGTTTGAATAGAAAACACAAACCTTCAAAAAGTATGAAGGTGACAGAAGATCTAAAGGCTGCTAGTGAAGGAATACCAAGTAGCAAGAGAACAGAGGATGCAGCAGACACTTGATCATATAAATGGCAGCTGGGTAAGACGTTTTAAGGTAGTATTCATCTGTCGTTTATAAGTAGAATTTGCACCCAGTTCTAATAAAAGACTAAAAACGGGGGGAAAAGGGAAAGCTTGGGTTTTTAGAAGGGGAAATAAGGGTGCAGGCATAGAGGATGTGCCAACATTGCAGACCAAAAAAAACAAAAAAAAAATATCCTTTAGGGTAAATTATGTGGTCCTGTGTGTTTCATGCTTCCCCCACCAAACCTTCCCATCTTAATTAGGTAGTGTAAAACTAGCAAGAACAGCAGGACAGCAAGAAAGGAAGAACAAAAGCCCAATGAAAAGACTGTAAAACAGCAGCCACTTTTCATTTAGAGGCTATAAGATGCTTGTTTTGTGTGTGCTGAGAGGAGAAAATAGTAAATGATAAGTCTGCTTCTTCACTGCTTCATCAAATGTAAGATTAGGTGATTTTTTTTCTTCTTTGAATTTAAACCTAAAGCAAAGGTTGACGTTAATGTTAAGACAAAAGAAATTCCAGGACACAGTTCAAACCTTTTCTCTATCTTCCCACATGTTTCGAGTGTGGTTTACTTTCATACATTCAGAAGTGAACATTTCATTTGGCGGTGTCGCTTGACATCAGTGTTGCTGTGTATACCCATGAAAATTAAATCTCTGTGTAGGATTTGCTGAGAAATGCTGGGATATTTTAATCACCTCCTTTCTGTATTATCGCACAGAAAAAGCATCGTGCAAAATCAACATGAATATGGTTTTTCAGATGGGCGTGAAGCAGTGCTGGTGATATTAGATTTCTCGGTGGAAACTTCAGTTCTCCCATGAAACTAAAAATAGATTTAGTATTGAAAATGAAGAAAAGAAGAAAAGCATTGTGTGTGTTCCGTTTTCTTTCAAGATTAGATGGGTGGGTTCTGGGTATATTCTTGTATATGCAAGTGAAGACAGTCCTTGCTGACCCTGCAGTTACAGCCAATTTGCTGTGATCATAGTGACAAGTGTCTCCATATGGTTACTTAGTAATTAGCTAAGAGGAGATGGGGAAAGGTTGAAATTGGTGGGGCATTAGAGGACCTGTCAGAAGGCTCCACTCATCTTACCCCCCCAAAATCTGTCAGGAGGCTTGTCTGGGGCCCATGCTCCCCAGTCCCTTCCTTCACACTTCAGTGCTTCAGTTAATTGAAGCCACTTCAGATCAGTCAGAGGAGCCGGATCTGCATGCCTGAGCAGACCACAGCACTCACCTGACCTGTCACTCACTTCTGTCAGCAGTTTCCTGCCACCCACAAGCTCTTCCCAGCGCATCATTGCGTACAAACCCAGGACATAGTGAAGATCCCAGAAACATACTTGGTATATAATTACCTAAAAAAAAAAAAACAACTACTACACTTCAACCTGACAGGTACAGATGTCCAATACATTTGGATCTGACAATAAACAGACTTGTAACTCCAGCTCCTTAGTACAATGTCTGTTTGATGGCTTTTGTTAAACAAATCACTTGCTATAGTGAATTTATAGCAAGTGATTTGTATCGAGGCACATGAAATGAATGGAGTATTTACTGTAGTAAGAACACATCTGAAGCATTCGCACTACAGTAAAGCATCAATTATGTTGTGTGCTACATGTTGAAAAAGGCAAATTTGGTCTCATGCTTTTTAGGATGGCTGCTTTTTTTTTTTTTTTTTAAAGTTCACTTCCCATATTGTCGTTATGGCCACTTGCACTTGTGCGATGTGCACTGGATCTCTGCAAAACAGCAACATAACTTGAGTTTTATTCAAGGGACTGGCAATAGCACCTGTCCTCTGGATGTTAAACAGTTTGTATTGATGAGTTTAATTGCAAGTGTCTGAAGAGGAAGGTGTGAGACTGGAAATATTGAATATATATAATTTAACTAACCCTAAGCCTAACATTGTAACACTCAGACATTAATCAAACGCACTTACACAGTCCCGTTAATAGCTGGAAATTAAAAGAACGACTATGAATGTTGCTTTGCGTGTATGCACTGCTGAGAAAAGACAGTGAGAGATGGCTTCATTGTGTAACTGATCTCTATGCAGAAATGTGACTAAACCTGAAACACTGTAACCCACTGTAAAAAGGAAAACAAGTTGTATCCTTGTATTTGTCTTGGATCGAGTTCCTCCTCCCTTCCTCCCCCCGATACGCCATTAAGTTCAGTTCTGTTCTGCTCTGTTTCAGTAAAATCTCAGTATTATTGCAGACCAGGAATATGTGGGACTCGGCTCTAGACACTCAAAGTGAGGACTGAGTAAAGAGTGACAGAACAGAGCCACAGCTTTGAGCTGTGCCAATTATGCGCTTATTCTGATAATATCTCCCTCTCATTCCAAATAAACACACACACACATCAGGTGCAAAATAAGTCATGCTTTTCATGGTTAAATCTGGTGCGATTTACAGTAAATTGTGTGCCACAAATCACACTAACTCAAGTTTATGTGTTTCATTATTTTATAAAATAGTCGAGTCCCCCTCATTGGCGTAGACTGACTCAGACTGATTACAAAATGTTAGCAATCTGTCTGCAATTAGAAATTACACGGCAATTAATTGCACACCTCTGCCAGTCTGTTTGAAAGTGATTGCAGTCAGCTGGAGTTGGATTGAGACAGGATGCTTTTGACCAGGTGACCTGTGCAGTCGCTTTGCGATGAAAAGTGGTCACCTAGAGGTTAAGCTTGTAGCACCCTCAACAAGAGTTGGTTGCTGCAGCAACTTGCAATTGGTTCCAGGGAGCAAAAAAATTCAATACAATCACTCGCCAACTGTTGGTTTTTGCTGCTGTCTTACTGAGGCCTTAGATACCTCAGTAGAGGCAAAGTCTGACCTTATGGGATAGATTTATGGTTCAAATGCCTTGAGAAGCCTGCTCCTGGTTGTGCTTCTGACTTGGAGTGCCACCTTTGGGTTTGGAAGCTACGTACTCCCACAAATCCCACAAATGTATGATTCCACCATCTATGCAAGTTAGTGCAAACCTGGCTTTTTTTTTTCTCCAAAGCCTTTTAAACTCCAGTGATGGCATTAAAAACATACCAAGAGGCCTTATAAAAAAAAAAATAGACTTCAAATGAGCAGCAGCAACATAGATTTTCAGGAGTTAGACCTTTATTTTCAAAAAGTGACCCTGAACTGCAGTTTTATAGCTATAAGGAGAATGTTGTCATCTGATAGTCTGTACTTACTCATGCTTGAAAAGCCAAGCATAACAAAATGAAAAAAGGGCAAATGTGGACTGGAGACACAGTAAAATGCCTTTTCCAATTCATGGATATTTCTAAACTCTGAAAGAGCACAAGGAAATTTTTAAAGCTGAGTATAAACAAAGATCCAAGACTTCAAGCCCACAAAGCTCAGCTAAAGTGATATGGACTAAAATTGGATTTCTTTTGAATAATGTGCCTCCCACATGGCTTTTGTTGATAAATTATGGCTGAATTGAAAATTGTCTACGGTTATCATAAAGTAACCGTTCAATAAATGCAACAAAGAAACAACTTGTTCTATGATTTGAACCAAAAAAAGCTGATTGAAGTCTGTGAAGGCCATAAAGTCACGCCTTTATTATCCAAACCCAGAAATTCTCTCTTTCTTGTGCCTCAGCATGCAGTTTGATGTCTGAACAGCAGTCATACCTAAATGACAAAGGTTTCAAACTCTTCCAATACAATAACAAAAAATGAAAGGCTATGATAGTTTACGGTTTTTAGTTTATAATTTATCCAAGTCAAGTAAGACTACTTGGTTTAGAATATGGTTATCTTTAAAAGATACCAGGAGGAAAGCGGGAAGTGAAGGCAAGAGTTTGCATGTGACAGAAGGTTTAATAAAAGATGTGAAAGTGTGCTCCTGGGACAAGCAAGTTCAGTGGTTTACACAGCGATGGCAGTTCAGGTATTTGCCAGGTATTTGCACCTAGAGGTCACCCTGCTGCTGTAAAAAGGGAAACTTGCCGAACTTACATTTTGCATCTGAGTTGCATTATATTGCCTTAGGTATTCACTTACCCATCCAGATATTTGAATTCAGGTCTTCCAATCACTTCCATGGCCACAGGTGTATAAAATCAAACACCTAAGGCATGCAGACTGCTTCTACAAACATTTGTGAAAGACCGGGTTTCTCTCAGGAGCTCAGTGAATTCCAGCGTGGTATGCGGTAATCACAGAGCGGGGTCAGCGGATGCCGAGGTGCATAGTGCACAGAAGGCATCAATTTTCTGCAGTCGATTGCTACAGACCTCCAAACTCTAGACTCTAGAGTGCTGAATCGCACATCTCCTGCTGGCAGTCCAATGGATGAGTCTGGGTTTGGCAGTTGCCAGGAGGATGGTAGGTGTCTGACTACTTGTGCGACGTGGAATGGGTGATGGAGGGGGGGAGGGGGGGTTTATGTGTGGGGTTGGTTTTCAGGCGTTGGGCTCAGCCTCTTAGTTCCAGAGAAAGGAACTCAGCATACCAAGACAATTTGGACAATTTCATGCTCCTAACTTTGTGGGAACACTGTAGGCATGGCCCCTTCCTGTTCCAACCTGACTGCGCATCAGTGCACAAAGCAAGGTCTATAAAGTCTATAATGAGCAAGTTTGGTGTGGAAGAACTTGACTGGCCTGCACACAGTCCTGACCTCAACCTGATAGAACACCTTTGGGATGAATTAGAGTGGAGACAGCGAGCCAGGCCTTCTCGTCCAACATCAGTGTCTGACCTCACAAATGCACTTCTGGAAGAATGGTCAAAAAAATTCCCATAAACACTCCTAAACCTGTGGAAAGTCTTCCCAGAAGAGTTGAAGCTGTTATAGCTGCAAAGGGTG
>JAVDPK010001159.1:217033-252291 GCA_034780415.1 Cichlasoma orientale
GTTATAGCTGCAAAGGGTGGGCCGACATCATATTAAACCCTATGGATTAAGAATGGGATGTCACTCAAGTTCATATGATGTGAAAGCAGACAAGTGAATACTTTTGGCAATATAGTGAGTCTGCAATACTGTGCCCCCTCTGCTGGTTCTGCAATGCTGCTTCCCATAACACTGAAAACTGGGAATGTGTGAAGTATAACCATAGGGAATAGATCTTTTTGAAACATCCCACTTGGGAGTGAATGTCTAAAATGAGAAGTGGAGCTTGTGAATTGTTTTAAATGCCAGGCTTCTCCTCATTCAGGGTGCTTTCTTGTGGAAGTCTTTAGTTATACTGTAGCTCAGTCTGCTGACATTTAATGCCCAGCCATTACATCCTCTGTTGCTGCTTTAGTACAGGCCTAGTTGTTACCGGTATGAATATGAATAGACAGATGTGACAGCTGGCCAGCCATATGTGACAAGCCTTTTAAATCTTTACGCCTTAATTATTCCTCCCCTTGGGACAAATATTGGCATTTAAGGTCTTAACACTCAGACCTTATAAACTGCCAGCCTCCAGTTGGCATTATCTGTCTCTTGCCAACTTCCAAGCAGCCTAACAAAGGTGCCAGATAAAGGGCTAAATTCATAACTGTCAGCTATGGTTAGATGATTTCTTTCAAATCTATCAGTATTATAAAGATCGTTATTTATTGTTATTTATACTTTTTTCATGTAAGTACTGTGTAAAATTATCAAAAAATTGGGGGTTTCTTTATCTGCTGTACGTAATAGAATTAAATGATTGATGCAGTGAGCATTTCTTTTTCACCTTACTGCATGTCATTTAATTTTGTCTATTCTTTCCCATAGTTTGTTTTGTCCTTTTCCTCTCTTCTCTTTCCCCTTACACCCCATTTGGTTGTGACAGATGGTTGCCATTCCCTGAACCTGTTTTTTTTTTCTGTTAAAAGGGAGTTCTTCCCTCTCACTGTTTCCAAGGGTCATTTGAATGCTTGGGTTTTCTGTCTAGTATTGTAAGATCTTTACCTTGCAATTTAAACAACCTTGGAGCGACCGTTGTTGTGAGTGGGCGCTATGTAAATAAAATTGAAACTGAAATTGAACTGAAATTAAAAAAAATCTGAGAATCTGGAAAAATCTCTGTATGCAAAATCCTACCGTGTTCTGGGTAAATCACTGCATGGGCTCAGAAGAAAGGAACTTCTTTAAAAAAATGTGTTGGTGTACATGCTTTGTTGTTACATCCATGCAAAGGATAAAAACACATAGAAAGCAAACATAGAATCAACACTGCCCTCTGTGGGACTAAGGTCCTTTCAGATGTGCTGGAGAGCTATCCCATAGTCTAATTAAAATCTGACACAGTGGATGTTACATTGCTTTGAATTAAAAAGGAGAGGAAATCTACGTAGCTTGTTGTTAACACACATTTCAAAACCAGCATCTGTGATGATATAAGGATGTATTGGCATATAAGGAATGGGAAACTCACATCTGTGAAGGCACCATTAATGCTCAATGATATATGCAGGTTTTACAGCAGCACATGCTGCAAAACGACTTCCTTTTTTTATTATGACAACTCCAAACCACATTCCGCATTCTGTAGTTGCTGCTCAGCCATGTTGTACAGCATGGCTTCAGTCCAGACTTGTCAGTCATTGAACACATTTAGCTCATTATGAAATGGAAAATACAACAAAGGAAGCGCCAGACTGGTGAGCAGCTGAAATTCTGACTCAAACAACAATGGGAAAACATCTTGCTTTCCCAAGTGGTCTCCTCACTTCCCAAATGCTAACAGTCTTGGTAAAAGAAGAGATGATGCAACATGGTGGCAAACATGCCCCTGCCCCCAACTTTTTTGAATCATATTGCTGGTATCAGATTCAAAATGAGCATATATGCTTTTGAAAAAAAAAATATATATCTGAGTTTCAGCATTTGATATGCTGTCTATGCCATATTTTCAATGCAGTATAAGATTTCAGTGATTTTACATATCACTGCCTTTGATTGTTTGATGTACATTTTTCACAGTCTCAGCTTATTTGGAAATTGGCTTGTACTTTTATACTCTTAAGTTTTTTTTTTCCTGATACTTAACCTGTATTTAAGCAAGGCTTGAAAAGAAGGACTTAGTACATGTAATTGAGTATTTTTAAAATGGCAGTGTTGCTGCTTGTGAATGAAGTAGAAGATCCGAGTACTACTTTTTTAGGAGAGCATTATTTGATAATGATGTTACTCCTAACGTGATGCACACACATTGTACCAATAACTACCATAATGTAATAATATTTTACATTATTATTTTTTATCCAGATAACATTACTCTGTAGCCATTCATTTCATTATCTGGGATGCACAGTCACAAATTCACTTTTTGCTCTGGGAATGCGTTGCTGCCGCTGCTGCTGATGAGGCAGACTTTCAGTGCACTGTCCTACTGTATGCCTGTTATCTTTTGCACTTGGACTATGATTTTTGAGTTTTAGTGAATGAAATTCACCAGTCTGCATCAGTTTTATTTCAGTCATGAGAGTAGACAATGAGAATTTTCTGGAAGCTGTGGCCCCTTGTGATCCCTTAGTGTCACCAGTGCTGCCAGTTTTCTTATGCTTTTTCTTCATTAAGTGCTTGTTGGAGATTTGCCTCTTTTTCAGCGAGGGTCTGAGGTTTGAAGGCATTTTTAAAATTTCTTTTTATAGTGTGTGTGTATTGAGAAATCCTTTGAGATTCATTGTGACTAAGGGCCATACAAATAAAATTGACTTAATTAATAACCGGAAGTGAAAGTAATAATAATTTATGATGCACTGGTTTGTGGCTTCAGTTTCCACAGAGTTAGTATAATTCTTCAGCGTGTGCATTTAATAAAAAAAAATTAAGATGATGTCACACTACAGGAGAGCATATTTATGGTTATCTGATGCATCAGGTGAATGAGCTGCTGACATCTCTTTTTAAGGTTTTAAAAGAAAACACCCACCAGCATTTAATTTATTACACTGTTGTATAAGCGGTGCTCATCAAAATGAAGGTGGATCTGTTATTCTGTCTTTAAATCTTTTTCTTTTTTCCCCCTCATCTTCTGTCTATTCCCCGTCTTGGTCTGCCTCACCTGGGTCATCCCACACATTCTCATTTCTCTTGTTATCCTAGGCTCTAATTTCAGTTGCTGCGGTAACCCTGCGGCTCCGTACACTTATGCCTCCTCCCTCATCTCTCTGAGCTCCTTGTTAAGTGTGGCAGAGCTGGTTAATGATTGTGTTTTATTTATATTTTTCCTCCGGTAGGGTTCCTTTTGATAGGGCACGCATGCCTTGACTCTTGAATAACCCTGGCTTTATAATATCTCCTGTATCTTCATTTTATTTCTTTCTCGCTTACTTGTTTGCTTGCTTTATTCCTTTATTTTTCTTCCTTTTTGATTTGTAGCTGACTGCCTTGTGTTTTCTTGTTTCTCTCATAACTCTGCAGACTGTCACTGTTAGCTGTCAGTCGTGCAAAAAAAAAAACCAAAACAAAAAAAAACTGTCTCTCAAGGACATGAGGTGGACTCTCACTGCTAATACAATCCCATACTTGGATACAAACTAATTTCCTCAGTGTGCCTTGTCTGATTGTTTGCTTTTATGTAGATCAGGTTTAAATGGAGCTCTGTTGAGCTTTTAGTTCATGATTGAAGTTTAAGGAAATATCTCAGCAGATAAGAACCTGTATCTGCACCAGATAGTGGTGCATAATATTTATTGATATATATTTTTTAGAACCACTGTGTTTTTCATTTTGTCTTTTTGATTCCCTTAATTACACGGTGGAATCTTCTTTGCTATGGCGAAATGGTGACCACTAAACTTGAGTTTCATTTTTGGAGAAGAGGACAGATCTCATGGAGATCAGTTACAGGGAGCCAGATCTGCTGAGTAGGGCTGGTGGCAAGATACTGTTCTGTTGGTGTGGCCAGAAAACTCTGCCATGAGAGGGCAGACAGTGCCATGATGGCACAATGCCATGGCCCACAGTTCAGGTCATTTGCACCAAATGTCCTCATTCAAATGCCTCAGGACGTTTGAAGTAGAACTTCTCATTAACAGTCTAACTGTACCACAATGAGGAACATGCTCCTTGCTGCACTTCTGAATTGTGATGCGCCTCCTTCAGGCTTGGGTGCTGTGGTCTGCTTTAATAAAAAACTAGTGTTTGGTTTTTGAGTCATGCCCAGAAACCTGGCTCTCATCGGCAGTGATGATCCTTGACATAAATTTGGCTCTGTGACAGAGAACTTGATGTCCCAATGACATAAATTGGCCAAATTTATGTCAAATATGGTTTTTGCTGTTTACCAGTATAGTTCACTGATATACACTATATTGCCAAAAGTATTCATTCACCCATCAAAATCATTGAATTTAAGTGTTCCAATCACTTCCATGGCCACAGGTGTATAAACCAAGCACCTAGGCATGCAGACCGCTTCTACAAATATTTGTGAAAGAATGGGTCGCTCTCAGGAGCTCAGTGAATTCCAGCATGGTACCGTGATAGGATGCCACCTGTGCAGCAAGACCAGTTGTGAAATTTACGTACCGTTAAAAATTCACAGTCGACTGTTAACGGTGTTATTACAAAGTGGAAGCGATTGCGGCTGAGTTGCTGTCATTCATGAGTGGGGTCAGCAGATGCTGAGGTGCGTCGTGCGCCGACGTTTCCAACTTTCTGCAGAATCAATCACTGCAGACCTCCAAACTTTATGTGGCCTTCAGATTAGCTCAAGAACAGTGAGCTTCATGGAATGGGTTTCCATGACCAAGCAGCTGCATCTAAGCCTTACATCATCAAGCCCAATGCAAAAGCATTGGATGGAGTGGCGTAAAGGACGCTGCCACTGGACTTTAGAGCGGTGGAGACGTGTTCTGGGTTTGGCAGTTGCCAGGAGAACGGTATTTGTCTGACTGCATTGTGCCAAGTGTAAAGTTTGGTGGAGGGGGGATCATGGAGTGGGGTTGTTTTTCAGGAGTTGGGCTCTGCCCCTTAGTTCCAGTGAAAGGAACTCTTAATGCTTCAGCATACCAAGACATTTTGTACAATTTCATGCTCCCAACTTTATGTGAACATGTTTCTGTTCCAACATGACTGTGCACCAGTGCACAAAGCAAGGCCCATAAAGACAGGGATGAGCAAGTTTGGTGTGGAAGAACCTGACTGGCCTGTGCAGTCCTCAACCTGATAGAACACCTTTGGGATAAATTAAAGCAGAGACTGAGAGCCAGGCCTTCTCATCCAACATCAGTTTTTGACTTCACAAATGTGCTTCTGGAAGAATGGACAAAAATGACCATAAACACTCCTAAACCTTGTGGAAAGCCTTTCCTGAAGAGTTGAAGCTGTTATAGCTGCAAAGGGTCATATTAAACCCTATGGATTAAGAATAGGATTTCACTCAAATTCATATGTGTGTGTGAAGGCAGGCGAGCAAATACTTTTGGCAATATATAGTGTATCTTTAATGCTCTGTGTATATTTAGACACCCATCAGAGGCCTGTCTATCCTGATTTATTACTAAGCGCTGAATTGTTTCTGTATCTGTTTACTAGAAGGAGATGATTACAAATTACTTCAACTCAGATCTAGAAGATTAGATTGTCCTGGTGTGTTGTTCTTTTGTGACCGCAGGTAAACCCCTGGGAGCTTTTGTAATGCGTGATTCTACTTTCACAGAACTTGTTTTGTAACAGCGTAATCTCTTCCTGTTGGTTGGTAAATTCAGTTTTAAGAAATAGACAGCAACAGGTATTAAATTTTACTGGTTTAGAATGAGGCAGTGGTTGTGAAGTATTAAGAAATAGCCTGTTAAAGCTAACAATTAGTAAAAATGAGTATAATAGTAAGTAAGTAGCTAATAAGTAATCTTCAACCTATCTAACTGGTGCAGTGTCTTAATACTAAGATACCAATGAGCTGACTGACTGGATATATACAAGTAGCCCAAATTCAGATTGATGCCATACTGACAACCAGTACAGTACTGGACATGCACTGTGTGACTGGAGAGGTTCATGCTTGTTTATTGTCCAGCAGCACTTTACTTTTTTCCATTTTCTTCTGTTGTTAGATCTTCCATTCTTCACTGTGTCTGATTTTGCTCCTGTCACACTTCTCTCTGGGTACAGGCACTGAAATAGTTTGAGATATTTAAGTGGCAAAAAGTGATCACGCCAGAGAATCTAAACCAGGGAGTGCTTTTAAAAAAAAATTGCTTCGGTGGAGCTCTTGTGAATATCATTATGGTTTTAATTAACTGGATAGTGATATCTCACTGTCAAAACTGCAATGAAGTATTTGTTTGAAATTTTTTTTGTGTGAATCTGAAGAAAATGGCTCATCCAGACAAGTTCAGCGTGTGTATCGAAAGTTACAGGGACTGAAATCTAATTTGTTTTGACGTCTGGCTTTCATGTTTGCTTTCTTGGTTTTTGGCTGTCAGGACATTTCTTTCTTTCTTTCTCCCTTACTCTTTCTTATTGGTAACATTATTCTGTGCAAGAAAATGATCCTTCCTATCACCCTCTCATTTTGTGCCTGGTTGTATCCCCACCTTTTATATCTTCCTTCCTTTTACACCCCTCCTTCATTTTCATCTTAAATCATGTTTGCATATTTATTATGTTTATATATTTATCTTTATTAATGAATGCTGTCTGTCTTATGTGTTGGGTTTTTTTTTTTAGACTTGTTGTTCTCTTTTCTTATCTGCCTCTATCTCTAAGTCCATCACTGTCTACTGTTGCCATCATCCTGGCATCTGCCAGAGCAGAGAGTCTCTCTGGTGCTTTTGATTGGCTGTACAGAGATTGGAATGTGCCTGCCTGACTCAAATGACTTCATTAGAGAGAGTGATAATCTCAGAGGGGGTCTTCACCAAAGGCATCGTTCAACAAAGGCCATTTAGACAAAAGACAAAACATTTGAAATGGTTAATGTGAGTAATTTCAAATGGCGGAACAGGCGAAGAAGAGTTTTAGCGCTAAAAGTTCGATAGTGGCAGGAGTGCTCTCAGAGATAGTGAAAGAGAAGGAGATGAATTAGGGAAGCTTCAATTCAGAGCATAACTGTTGGTTATGGTCCCAGATTTACTGTGAAGATCTGAAATGTCACTGTGTGTGTGTGTGTAAGTGTGAATGTGTGTGTTTGTGGTAGTCTAGCAGCTTTATCTGCCTGGCATTTTCTGTTTTCAGAACTGACTGTGGTACCAGGCAACATCTGATGACCCTCCAAAAGGCTCAGTGCTGCAGAGAATACTAAGGGGAACACATGTAACCTTAACACAAATTAGGAAGGCTTAGATTTGGAGGGTGACTCACAAGGTTTTGTCACCTTTACTAACACCGGCATTTATTTTGTGGGTGTTATCTTAATAGTCTCGTGGGAATTTGGGTTTGATTCTCCCGGTGCTGACTTTCTGCGAGCGCCGTTGTGCAGGTAATGAACTGATCTCAAATCAGGATGCTGGCTGATTAATACTGATGATATGACACGTTTCCTGTTGTATGGTATCAGCTTTTGGCTGCAACTTTACAGTCTCTTCCACTTCAGTGGTGCAAGGATAGAGTTTGGCATTTAGGTGCCAGGAGACAAACAGAGATGTTCGTCTGCAGGCACCCTGCACCCACCACTATCTCGACTGGGGTTCCTGCGAGTAAATACTGAAAATGTCAGCTGAAAATTACATTTAAGTCGAAAGTTTTGAAATTTTAGCTTTTTGAATGTCATATCTTTTCTAAAGAGAAAACACCAAAAATTTATTGAAACTACATTAGCAAACCGCATTGCCTGCGACTGCAATATTCAACTTTTTAATTATGCAAATTAGTTAACAATGGCAGGGAACACTGTGTGAAAGTACAGATTCATGCCCATTTACCTGACCTTTCTTTGCTGACGGTTCTCTTTTTAAAAGTTTCTGGATCCATGCTGTTAATGTTTTATCTGACCAACTGTGTTTTTGTCTGTTAGTACTACATGAGTTTCCATTCTTATTATTAAGACTGTGGTTTGACACTTTGCCGAGTGAGATGGCTAATTTTCAGCCCTCACTGTATAATATCTGTGCTCTTTAATGTATATATAACAATGTGTAAAAGGTGAGAAGATCACTTTTGGTTTTAAGAGTTGGTCCATCTTTTAGGAATTTAATGAAGAGCATTTAAAATTCTCCCTGAATATAAATGAGTGCGTGTGTGGGTCTGTGTGTGTATAAATGTGGTAATTGGGAAGCAGAGTGACGTCGGGGCACACAAAGGAGTAACCCTTGTCGTACCGTGTGCAACCGATGGATGGAACTGAACTTATTAGCACAGCTACCTTTCCTTTCCCTTCCTTTTACTGAAAAGAGCAACAGCAAAGCAATAAGACAGAGAGCACACTGCATCTGTCTCCAAATCTCCTTAGTGGCCTGTGAGACTCTGCCTGGTTTTAGTATATTTCTGTGAAGTCTGTATCTCTATCAAATAAGAAAAAGAGTGAACCGTCTTTTAAAATTTGTTGACAGTTTATGATGAATAATTATTATGATGCATTCTCTCATTGAATATAAAGTACCTGTGGTGGCATAAAATGAGGATGTGCATTATATTGTTACAAAGTGTATTTCTTTGTTTTCATCTGTGGGTATTTTGAAATGTGGCCTCACAGGAAGCCAATTCAGGAAGCCAATTTATCCAGTAGAGCTCATTGAGTCACACTTTGCTCACTTTAGACACTACAGGAGAATTCTTTGGAGATGCCCCAGTCAGCCGGGTATTGTATATTTGTGCCAATCCAAAAAAAAAAAAAAAAAAAAAAATCCCTATTTCAGAAAAAAAAAAATCTGTTTTGTGATTTTTATTAACTGTGATTAAGATTTAGGCATGAGAGAAAGCGTTGTTGTGTTCTCCACAGGAGCGCTTATGTGACCGGTTTTGTTTGTCTGCCTGTCGTCAGGATTGTTCAAATAGTTACAAATACTTTCCAGAGTTGGGGTTTGGCCCGGCTTCGAATCGCTCTACTTTTAGAGTCGGTCCATATCTGGTTCTGGATCCAGATATTTTTGGAAGGATTCTTGACTATTTTGAGATGAAGTAAAATTTGTAAAAATTAGTCATTCACATTCTCAAGTGCACATCAGATCGAAATAAGAAAGATTAGGAGACATCATTTTGACATATTTAAGAAAATTAACACATTTCATCCAGATCCAGATATCTCTGTGGATCCAGGGATTCAGCTCACGCATGGTTTGGAAGCAGTTTTCAGCCTTGGCGGAGATATGCAGCCTTGGACTGTTCTTGTTAACATTTGTTGAATCTTTGTTCTTGGCCGCCAATTGTACCAATTTCCATTGGGAGGACAGTCTCAAGAAAAGATTACCCCGGACTATTGCGTATGGTGACCCTGTACTTTAACTGTCTGCTTCAGCGGTTATTGCTGAATGGTCTCAATTGTTCACTTTTTCAGGGAGAGGGAGATTAGACATGACATCTAGTAAGAAGCAAGAATATTGTTCCCCAAGGTAAAGATGAGTGGTTGTGTGGAAGAATCCCAGTTTGACCCTCGATGACATTAGAGTGCCCTTGATCTCAATATTGCTGCACAGTGATATGACAGTATGACACATTAAGTGAGCAGTTGATCTTAATTGGCTCCTCGTGTGTGTGTGTGTGTGTATGTATCCACTTGGGATAGAAGTACTGTATGCTAATGGGGAGACAACAGTAGTGATGTATCTACTTCACAAAAAATATGTTTGCTTCTCATTGATATTTGTTTCACTGATGGTTTTCCCAGTTCTTTTCCTTTAGACCAGTACATGTTGTGTAAAGTGTAGAAGAAAGCAAAGTAAATTAGTGAATGGTCTTTGGCTCTTGGTATTTGAGGACAGGTTTTAAAAATTCTAGTATATTATCTTTTTTTCCCCTCTCCAGTGTCAGTGGGCTTTAGTTGAATGACTTCACACGATGTGTTGTCATTGTACTTATACTCTTTTTTTTCTTTTTCTTTTTTTTCTCCCCTGTTGCCTGCATGACACACCTGGCTCTGAAGATGACATCTCACAAATTCAGTAACTTGTACTGCTGCTGGCACAGTATGTCATTATAATTGTTGGAGAGGAAGGAGGGAATGGTAAGGAGAGGGAAAAAAAACCAGCAGTGGAAATCTCATTGTGCCTTAAATTGCTTCCTTCTTTATGCACCACTCCTTTTACATACTAAACACATTAGGCACTCAGTAATATACTGAGAGATTTTGAACATCGTTATGTTGGTCACCACTGTCATCTTAGAATTGCTAGCAAACCCCTGAATTTTTTTTCTACAAGATGATTTCTTTTTTTTTTTTTTTGGCTTTCTGGAACTTACATGTATAAAACATTGAATTCAAACTCAAATCAAATTGTTGAGTCTAAGTATAAGCATACATTCTGGACAGAGCACCATGGTGAAGATTGTGAAGGATGATGAAATTATTCCTTGCTGAAATTAAAATGTGAGTGTCTGGAGATGCACAGAAAGATGCTTGGATTTCAAACCATGGAAAAGAAAATGGAAAGTAGGTGGACATTCATAGTCTGATATGGTCCTAATATTTTGAATTCTAACAATGTCATGAAATACTTTGAATGCTGAATCAATCTGTGTTGCGCAGTAATTATTAATACTTTATCAAGGTTTTGTATGAATAGCACCGGTTGTATATTTGATCAGATATTCAATATTCCTTGTGGTTTACACCATAGTGCATTGTGGTTGGTGGTTGGTGAAGTTTGGTTTCTTTACACGTGACCTTCTGTTCTACTCCCCAGACAAGGTTCTGTGAGGATATGCGCTCCTGACACTTTATTAGTTACACCTGCTGAACTGCTTGTTTACTTAAATATCTAATCAGACAATCACATGGTACCAGCTCAATGCATTTAGGCATACAGTGCCGGTACCAAAGAAAGCGACCCCTTCTGACCTTAATGATTTCAGACCAGTTGCCTTGACATCACATGTAATGAAGGTGCTGGAGAGACTGGTTCTGGCCCGGCTTAGCTTGCAAGTAAAACATGCTCTCGACCCTCTTCAGTTTGCTTACCAGCTTTGTGTGGAAATGGATGATGCAATCACTTACCTGTTGCAGTGTGCTCACTCTCACCTGGAATGTACTGGTGGCATGTGAGAATCATGTTTTTTGATTTTTCCAGTGCCTTTAATACCATCCAACCACCTCAGCTCAGTGAGAAACTGCTCACCACTTCTACTGTCACCTGGATTGCTGACTTTCTGTCAGAGAGGCCTTAGTTTGTATGGCCGAGTGGAACCCTGTCTGACGTGGTGGTTAGCAATACTGGGGCACCACAGATTTCCAGTATAACAGTGAAACATGCCATCTGCAGAGGTTCTCTGATGTTGGTGGTGCCAGACTGGCTGGTCTGAGTAGTTCAAAAACTGCTCATCTCTTGGGAATATCCCACACAAATGTCTCTTGGGTTTACAGAGAATCGTATGGGGGGAAAAAGGAAAAAAAGTAACTCAAATAACCACTCATTACAATCAAGGTACTGTATACTGTACAGAAGAGCATCTCTGAATGCACAACATGTCCAACCTTGAAGCAGATGAGCTACAATAGCAGAAGACCGCACCAGGTGCCACCCCTGGCAGCTAATAACAGGAAGCTGAGGTTAAAATTTGCACAGGCCTCACCAAACAGAAGACTTGGAAAATGTTGACCAGCTTGATGAGTGCTCAATGATGCTACTGCAACATTTTGGTGGTAGGGTCAGAATTTGGTGTAAACATGGAAGCATGGATCCATCCTGCCTTGTATCACTGGTTCAGGCTGTTGGTGATGGTGTAGGGGGGTGGGGGGGGGGATATTTTATTGGTACACCCTGGGGCCCTGAGTACCAACTGAACATTGGTTAACTGCCACAGCCTGAGTATTGTTGCTGACCATCTTCATCCCTTTATGACCAGAGTGTACCCATTTTCTGATGGCTGCATCCAGCAGGATAACGCACCACGCAGCAATGCTCAAATAATCTTAAACTCCTTTCTTGAACACGAGAGCGAGCCCACTGTTCATCAAATGGCCTCGACACTCACCAGATCTCAGTTGGATAGAGCTCCTTTGGGATGCAGATTCACATCATAGATGTGTAGCTGACAAATGTTTAGCAACTGTGTGATGCTATCATATTAATATGGACCAAAATCTCAGAGGAATGTTTCCAGCACCTTGCTGAATCTGTGCCATAAATAATTAAAGCAGTTGTGAAGGCAAAAGGGGTTCAATACTAGTAAGGTGTACCTAACAAAGTGGAGGGTACATGTAATATTTCTGTGCTTGTAGTTTTTTGGGATGCAAGTAACAATTTTAAATTGATAGTTTTGATGATTTGTTTTTAAATTAAATGGGTTTCATGTGTGATAGAGTTTAACAGTCCTCATTTACTTATTTCTAAGCCTATTCTGACTTTCTCATTTTGCAACATGCTTTGGTCCAGAAAAGCTGAAACCTGTTGGCATACAAAGACACTGATGGTGTGCATACATGATGTCCAGCACCCTCTGTGAAAAGAGAAGGATCAGAAGAGATTAGACAAGCGAAGGGGATAAAGATAGAGCTAAAGACAGGCTTTGTTTTTGGTCCCCTTATGAGCCAGGGATCCTGCTAATTACCAAGCTCTCTGGTCCTTGCTAAATGTGTTTGAAATCCACTGGATGCAGATAATTGAGCTGGAAATGTGTTACATGACAAAGTCATGCTGAAGGACAACCACTAAAAAACGCCTCCTCTCCATCGTTTTCTCTGTCAGGCACACTTTTGATATAAAACTTCCTCAAATGATTCATTCCACAGTGTTTATCTTTGTTGTTTGTTGAGACTGAAGCTTAGGGGATGCTTGAACCACCTTTTCTGATAAGCTATAGTCAAAACAGAGACAGGTCAACGGTGGACGTGTCAGATGTTTTCTTGTGTTTTCTTGTATTTCATGTGTTTTCTTGTTGCTGAATAATTGCTTTTAGTCTTCAATTTGGGGATTTGAGCTTTTTAAAATCCCTCACACATCATCATAGCAAAGTAAAAAATGTTTTTATAGCCATAGGCTGGATGTGTCCATCCATGCATCTCAAGTTTTCTCTCAGCTAAACAGTGGCTTGTACTTCAGTTTTTGTATAGCCTAAATCTCAAATTGATTTCAGTGCTTCATATAAAAATTGATTTACTGGCTTGGATACATAGATCCCGGGCAGAGATCAGCCTCCCCTGAGAATGTTGGTGTAAAGTGAAAACAAGGTGAAGAGAGACTCCCTGTCGTTCCATTTGCATTTTAATTATAAATTGCATCATTGCACCGAGTGCGGTAACAAAACGGCTCTGTCTCTCTCCATTCACTCCTCCCTTTTGCTTCAAGCTCAGCTCACTTCATGAGACTGAAACTTCATGCGGAGAGCCACTGCAGGGCACAAATTAAACAGGGAGAGTTATACGTAAGAGCACATCCAGAACAGTTATGGTGAGGAAGTGGGGTTTTCGTACACCCGCTGAAGCCTTACCTCAGTGGGTGCATGGAAACGTTGCACAAATAATGTTTGTATCAGCTTACTTCAGAGACGGGAAGACATGCATTGCCAAAAAAAGATCTTTATTATGATAGTAAGACGGACTTTGCTTTGGGCACTGGAGAAGAAGACAGTGAAAGAGCTATGGACTTGCTGCAGCCAATATCATTTTGTCATTTAGAAAGCTTTTCTCTGTTGTTATCTTGGCAACATGGGCCCACTGTGGTTTGATGTCTGTCTCAGAGTATATAATTTTTATTTTTTCAGGGCTCAAATTTTCACAGTGGGTTTGACTGTTTCTGCTGTGTGTCTTTGTGTGTGTGTCTGAGCTTAGTAGGAGTGTTAGTTTGTCACTTGTGTTGTCAGTAAGTATATAGAGCTAATTGATCACACTGGAGAAGTGTACAAGGACAAAGACTTTAGATGTGGTACATAAAAATTCAGTATGGGATGGCACAGCGCTCATAAGGCATTATTTACAAGGGTTGTGTGTCTAAACCACTTGATAAACTCACTGCATATGTGAGAGAAGTCCTTTATCTTTCTTGCAGGTTGGTCTGATCAAAATGTAATGGAACGGGTTCTATCTCAGTGTGCGTTTGCAACTGGCACGTGCAAGGAAGTATACCAACCGTGTACTTTCAGATATTTATTCACACGTTTCATCTTTGTGCAAAAAATATTTGAACTTTGAGAGACCACAGCCATTTTGACACACAAAATTTAAATACTGTTGGGACAATCGTGAGGGTTCCCTTTCTCACATAGTCCTGTGCAAATGTCTTAACTCACCTCTCATTTGCTTCCAAGGAGCCAGACTTTCTTGTAATTTTTGGGCAATAGCTCTCCAGGCTTTCTGAAGGTCTTTCAATTACTTTCTTTGGACATTGGCTGCTTTTTCACTCATTTTCACTTTGATCCTTGTACCTGACCATTTTCAGATGTTGTGTTTGTTTAGGTCACTTAACACTAACCTATGAAACATTCAATCATAAAACAAGGTGTTTCTCAAAGATCTATAAGCTTAAAATATCTTGGCGTGGTGTGCAGTGTGTCCTCAAAAAACAAAAACAAACAAACCAAAAAAAATTTTTCAAAAATTTGGGGAAACTGGACAGGTGGAGAACAAAATAATTGACAGGCCTAAACAGCTATTTACAGTATCAGCATCTGAAAGTTATGCCCTTAAGAAATAGGAAAAAAAATATCCAGGAAAGACCTGACACAGCACCTGAGAGATGCATCTGGCCCTTCAGTTGATCCATCTGCTTTTCACTGAAGCCTCATCAGAAATGGTCTCAATGGAAACATAGCTGTCAAGAAGCCATTCTTAAAGGAGGGAGAGAGAGAGAGAGAGAGAGATACAACAGTGAGTCTCTGCAGCCATCTGTAAAACATGGTGGAGGCTCTGTCATTGTTTGGGGCATTTCAACCAGTGGTGTTGGGGATCTTGTCAAAATTGATGGAATTATGAACACAGAAAAGTGCCATCAGATTTTCGTCCATATATGCAACACCATCTGGAAAGCACCTGATCGGCAGTGGCTTAATTTTTCAGCATGACGGTGATTCCAAACACACTACTTCCAAACAGGCCAGTGCAATATACTGGGATAGAAAAACACACAATGAAATGAAATGATGTTCACTTCCCAGAGCCCAGACCTCAACATTATTGAAACATTGTGGGATCATCTTGGCAAAGAATGGAACAAATCCAAACACATCCAGAAGAAGGAAGCCTGGAGAACTATTCCTGAAGTGCACTTTAAGAAATTAGAGGAAAGCTTGCCTAAAAGAGTTCAGGCTGTGTAGAAAAATAAAGGTGGTCACACCAAATAATGACTTTGAAGCTCGTTAGAATTATACAAACTCTGTTTTTGCCTTATACTATATTTCTGTGTATATTTGCACATGCCAGTAAATTCCTGCACCTATTTCTGATTTCCCTAGCAAAGTATAATCAAATAAATAGTGGCTCACAGTCCTGTGTACTGTAGCATGCATGACATAGTCAGCTTCAGACTACTCTGTTTGGTTTAGGCAGGGAGTGCTGCTGGATTTAGGTTCAAACCTCTATACACACTGAGTCACATAGCAGCTGGTCCAGTCTGCAACAGAAGAGCAATGCAGAGATTTGGTAAAGATCAGAATATGATGGAGAGGTTGGGGGGCTTAAGAGAGGATGATGGAAAAGGGCAAATGCTGACAAAAATATTCTCCTTTTGTCTTTTCAGCCTTGGTAGTACGGTATATGCACAAAAGTACTGAGCCATCTACACTTTACACAAACAGGAGCTGCTTGGCCGTGGAAACTCATAGCATGAAGCTCCCAGTGCACAGATTTTGTGCTGATGTTAATGCCAGAGGAGGTTTGGAACTCCACCACTATGGAAGATTTCACTTCCCCTTCTGCACTGAACATGTGATTGTGCTTTGGCATGCCTATAGCAACACTATGAAGTAGGAATATAGTACAAAATGATGCATTCACTCACATAGGTATGCCTAATGTGTTGTAATTAAGCTGAGGATATCAACTTTGTTATTTTGAGCTAAGCTTTCTCATTTTATTTGCTGACATCATAGTGCTTTTGTCTTGGCTGCAGTAATACTTTTCTTATTTCAGATCTTCTAAAGTAGGGAATGCCACCGGAATGATGAGGGTCTAAAGCAAGGTGTGTAGCAAGGCATGGTTGCCTCGTTTTATAGCAATCTTGAGGGGGTTTCAGAGAAGAGAAAATTGGAGAGTTTAGATGGTTTAAAAAGTGAAGAGAGAAGGAAACTGTGAAAAATAGAGAAAGAGAGAGAGTGAGTGAGAAAAGACCACTGGTGATATGGAGAGGGATAGTGATGTTTCGCTGGAGTTTGCTCCACGGTTCAGGGAGGACCTCTGTCTCTGCCAGTGCCTCTTAATCCATCACACCTCCTGCGGCCCTGGATCCGACACACTCCAGCGCTGAATTCATGCTCAGCTCTGTCATGCATGTGTGCCCGCTGTTCCTGGCCTTCTCTTATCCCTGTTTTCACTCTCTTTTTCTTTCTCTGAGTGAGTGTCAGGACTATCAGCACTGCCTCGGGCAAGATGGACAGACACTGTTTTACAGTGTTTTTATACATGCTCCACATCGAGACTTGCTCTTTCTCTCAGCTCTGAGAGGCTTCTCCCTTTTCCTGTTTTGCCTGCCAGTCTTTCCCGCAGCAGCTCACATACTTTAAATTTTCTTGCCGTTAATTTCTGTTACAAATCCAGAATCTCTCATAACGAAGACTTGGGATTACTTCTTCCATGTGTGTGTGTGTACTTATTTGACAGGGTGTGCACCTCCAGCCATCTGTCTGAGTTTTAGAAATGGGGGTCGGCTACTTCACTTGATCAGTCTTGCTGATCCCCCAGATGCATTTGCACATACTGCCTATAAGCTTTTTATGAAATCTGATGTTATAATGAACAGGCTCGATTAACTCTGTCAGATTGCTCACCAGAGCTGGAGGGAAGTGGAGTGTGGTGGTGTTAGAAGAGCATGGGACTGACTCTGAGCTGTGAGCTAGCATGTGGGCATTTGATTTACGTTCAGAAATGCGTCACACATACGTTAAAACTCTGCAGCACTCCGTCACTTAACCTCAGTTTTCTGGCAGGTTTTCAGTCTTTGTAGTCTGTCCCTCTAAACTCTGCAGCCCGTCTGTGTGCCTCACTGTTTTGCTCTGTGCCTGTTGTTGCACAAGGTGACCCTCTAAACACTCCAGGATCCCTACTGTGACTGACTTTTTTTTTTTTTTTTTTTTGCACCACCAGCAGCCAAATCATGCACCTTCACCCCCTGTCCACCTGGTGGCGATGTCTCAGCACCTTGACACCTGTTTCTCTAAGGGAGAGGATAGTTGGTGGCCCCATATATTTGAGATTTCCCTTTCATTTTGCATGTTAAGGGAATTAAGATGGAGACAGCCTGCTTGTGTTTGTGTGCTTTTGTGCTTGCATGTCGAATGTGTTTTTATTTTGTTTTTTATTCTTTTGTATAATGAATATATTTTCTGTTTTTGAGACTCTGCGATAGCTGTAACGAATTCCAGAAGGCTTTGTGTTTGTGGCTGTTCTGTCACTTCTATTTCAAAGTAGACCAAGTTGCTTGAAGTCCCTACCATATGGTCATACTGAAGGATTTATCACACAAACGTAACCTTTTCACACAAATCGATTGATATAATTTCATATAATGGTGGTAGTAATAGTAGAGTTTTTTGACAGGGACATTTATATCTAGGGATAGCAAGGCTACAGAATTTGTATTTTTGTTTGTGCTTTTGGTATTATTTGGTTGTGACAGCAGAGGAAGCGTAAGGAGAAAATGTGAAATACAGCAGTGGTCTCTGGCTGTATCATTTAATTAGTAGTATAGTAGTATTCCACTGAAATATGCACCCCACTGAACTGCTAAGAATATTGTTATGTTATGACTGGCTCTGTAGCCACAGTCACCATAGTAATTCCAAATTATTGATCTGTGAAAATATCATAGACTGATCATCCAACATTATAACAACCTGCCTAATATTGCACAGGTTAACCTCCTATTGCCAAATCAACTCTGACCTATCATGGTATGAATATGGGACCTCTAGGGTGTCCTCCTGTATCTGGCACCAGGACGTTGGAAGCAGATCTTTGGCTGTCGTCGCAGGGCGAAGCCCCCGTGGAATGATTTTGCTTCAACAGATCCTGCAGATGCTCCATCACATTGGTTGATTGGTTATTGTGCTCTGTTATATTTCTTGTCTGAAAGAACTTCCTGTGGAGTTTTTTCAGTGTGGTACAGTGCATTGTGCTACTGTGCCGGTGACATCACTATGGGGGTGTGGTACTTTGCAACAATATTTAAGGGGGTGGTACATGTCAAATAATGTCCAATTGAATGCCAAGAGCTGAAACAATCTAATGCTGCGTAGCTACATTCAGTCCTGACATCATCTTGCAGTCTATCTCTTTCAGATTGCACCTTCTGCATAAGACATAGTCCACCTGTGTGGGCTTTCCTCCACTCTTGTATGTCATCTTGTCATCTTGTATGTTCCTCCCTCTTCCAGCCATCTCCATTCATTTCACAAAATCCACTATACCTACCCAACACCACCTGATCACCTCTGTTCCAGTCACCACTTACGCCTCCCTGGGGAAACTCGACCATTTCATCCAACTTACTCCAGAGTTTCTCTTCTGACATCCAACCTGTGGAACACGTGCGCTGACAACATTCAGCATCACCCCTTCGGTTTCCAGCTTCAAACTCATGATCCTGTCTGACGCTCTCTTCACCTCCACCACACTATTAACAAACTCTTCCTTCAAGAGTACCCCTACTCTATTTCTCTTCAGATCTACTCAATGATAGAATAGCTTGAATCCACCTCCAATGCTCCTGGCGTTGCTTCCCTTCCATCTGGTCTCTTGCACATACAATACACCTACCTTCCTTTTCTCCATCATATCAGCTAGCTCTTTCCCTTTACCAGTCATAGTCCCTACATTTAGAGTCTCTACTCTTACTGCCGCACTCCTCTCCCGCTGCCTCCTAACATGCCTTCCCCCTCTCCTCTTCCTTTGTCTTTCACCAACAGTAGCACCCTGTTGGTCAACATCATGGGGGGCGGCCATTATTAACCCGGGCCTCGACTGATCTGCTATGGAAATCTCACTCTTGATCTGCATGTTTGATTTGGATTTTACGCTGGACGCCCTTACTGATGCAACCCTCCCCATTTATCCAGGCTTGGGACTGGCACTAGGAGTACACTGGCTTGTGCCATGCCCATGGCTATGTATGAGTGCTATGAGTTAATTGATAAGCCCAATCTATCTACAGTCAAAAGAAAGAAGAAAATGAGTAAAGTGAACCGAAACATATGAGCATACTCTACATGCATGTTAATGTTGATTTGAGTAATGTCAAGTCCAGTTAAAATGAATGGTCTAAATCTCAAATTTGCCTTAGTTTAATTTAATCCAGACAAACAATTTTTCTTTGGTACTTTTAAGAATTTTTTATCAGCACAAATACATGTTTTTCTTTTTGAAAAAGTTGTAAAAATAATGCCTCAACAGCTAAACATATTGAAAATAAACAAGCTAAATATGCATTGTTTTCACTGACAGACTTGCAGGTTGGGAAGGCTGTGCAAACGATGTGCATCACCAGCTATTCAGATTGTCACAAGCACAGATGGAAAAACAAATGAACAGAAATGTGTCCTCGAGTGTAAATATGCATTGTAAGCTCTTCACATTATCAGATTTGCAGATGGAGGTAACATATGCACAGAATATGCTATCACCATGTAAAATTTACAGATGGAGTGAATATCACAGCACAGGCATTATTACACCATGAGCTGAGTGTCATGCATTAACTTAGTGTGTAACATGTTAGTGATGTGGTTCCAGCATACCGCGGAGCTGTAACAGTCTGAGGATCTGGACAGCTGGTGGCCTCTAGCTCTCATCCTGATGGCAGAGGCAGATGCAGCATCACCTCACTTACCTCTTGTTTATGCAGAGGAAGTTGAATCTATCTGTCTTTTGGTTTGTCAGACTCTCTTCCCTGGTGTGTTGAAGTATGTGACAGAGAGATGGAGAGAGATGGTGACTGGACTGGTAGAGTGAGAGCAGACTGTCTTTCTGTAATGAATATAAATGGGCTCCAGGTCTCACTCTCCTCATCTGGCCTACCTTTCTGAAAGCAGGCATGGGATGAGAATGTGGGTTGGAGGTTCCCCATTCTCTCTTGCTTCCTTTTCCTACACAGTCACACCTACATTATACATGCAAAAAACATACAATCATTCTTTCATGCTTTTCTGCAGACTGCACTTTGGTTTTAAGGTCTCATTTGAAAGGGACATAATTGTGGACAAGTTAAATTCATTAAGGGGAAGGACAGTAAAAAATGATGGCATGACCTAAGGAGACACATACACAGGTCACACTTGTTACTGAACATGAATTTTGACCTGTGGGCTCCATCTGTTCTGCTTATATGGTTGATTGGGTATTTCTTTTTCTAGTTGTGCACTGTCCATGGTCCTGAAATGTAAAAAAAAACTGGGGAAATTTGAATATCACTGAGCTGATACATTCTTGTATATCGTGTAAGATTAATTAAGTGTAAGTGTGAAGCGACATAAACCGTTCTGACATTTATGTGAACATAAAGTAAAAAAAAGTGTATTAAAACATGAATTGACTTCTTGAAAAGAACCATAGATTGAAAAATGAACGGTTGCAAGATGTTTTGGTGCCGAGGGTGTTGTGCAACTTCAGCCTCCAGCAAATTAGGAATGATGTTCCTTGGTAATCAAGATGTTGTGATAATAGCATTTTAAATAAATAAACATGAGTGGAGAACATTTTCTCTATTCTGCCATGCACTTTCTGTTCTCGATGGAACTGTTAGAACCTTTCTAAGTGCAAAATGGGTTAAGACCAGAGGGGCAGCATGTAGGGCTCTATAATAAGGCCCATGCAGAAGTGCCAGAAACGGGTTCCTTATTTCCAGTTACTCAAACGATGACAGATTGCCCCAAAAGTCAGTCGGTCCCCATAGACTTGCATGCTAAAATGCCCGGGTTTACAGCAGAAATAAACAACTGTACAGGGGCAAATTTTTAAACAAACTCACCTGTTCAAAATTGTTATGGACATTTAACTTTAGCATTATTATGACATGACCACTTTCGGTTACAGGTGGGCTTCTACTAGGCTACTAGCAGTCGCCTAGGCTTACCAGGTTTCTGTGACTGTGTGTTGCAGCCTTGCACTCTATGAATGCGCTGTTAACCAGGCTTGGTAGTCTTATCTTATAACTTAGCACTCCAAATATGCTCACGTTTGGCATAAACAAAACAAAACAGAATGGCAATGGCCATTATATTAAAACTGAGGCTTCAAAATGGCAGTTTACAAACCACTGGGTGACATATTGTTGGTTCCATCCATTTTTATACAACCTATGAACAGGATGAGAAAAGCATGGAGTAAGTACATTACTAAGCTTGGGACGTTAGTTGTTCAGAGTTAAAAATAGAACCTCTTACTTTAGTGGCATTCAATACTACAACAACCCTCAAAAATTGTAGTGGTGAACAAGGACAGGATATTTAGTCTTCACAATGCCTAGTACAGCCTTTGTATGCTTTGTTGCAATATAATACGCTGTTCTTTAGTTTGCTGTATTTGCTGGCAAAGAAATTTTGATGTATACCCTGCAGAATCTGAACTTGTTTGCTGTCTTTCTGTATCTCACTCTTTCTTTCTCTCTCTCTCTCAGCACCTCTTATCCTCATCCTAATTTTCACTGCTTTTTATCCAGCCTTGGAGGTGCTGATGGTTACCGAATAGCTGCAACAAATTCTTCAGTCCTTATCTGAACCACAGCACCTCCATTACCTCTTTCTTTTGTCTTTTAATTGCCTCGGGGAGAGCACAGTCTTTGTAAATCTCTGCCTGCCATACACTGTAATGTGACAATATTTATTTTCTGTACATCATATGCATTATCACCTATTAGTCATTCCTTCCATTCACACTGTCATCTTCAGATTCCCATGACAAATGAACTGTCTGAAGACATTTCTCCTGGGGGAGTCCTATGATTAGCACACATCTCCTCCATCTCTCAGTTGTTATTGCTGCTTTTCTCCTGCCGCTTTGCTCTTGATGTTTGTCATGAAAAGCATGGAAAAAATCCCTAGTTTTATTCTGGTTAAGTGTCATCTGGGTCTATTTAGAAAGCTGTGAGGCTGTTAGCAGTGCTGCCAGTATTGTCATGTTTTCTTAAATTGATTTCCTGTGATTACTTGGTGTTCATGGTGCTCTTTAAGGGACAGGATGCAAAAAAAGCACTTGGTAAATTGTGCCTTGGATACACTGTGATACAATACCAGCGTGATGACACACAGAGAGTAACACACATGCATGTAAAAATTCACCCTCACTCACTCATATAGACTTTAATTAATTGCCAGGAAGTCTCAGGTAATTTAAATTGCAAATCAGTGCAGCCTTTTTCTCCCAACTTTTTTTTGATTAATATTTTATTGTTTTACTGAGCGAAAATGCCACCAGTGTTTTCATCAGATACAAGTGGCACAAAAGAAGAAAAGGGGGCACTGAATTGAGATGATCAGATGCAGGCTTTATCGCTAAACATTAATTAAGTTGCTTCTGGTTCTAGAGCTGCTGAGGGCTTGGTGTCGCCTCTTCTCTTTCCAATCCACTCGCCAAGACAGAGGTTCCTTTTACTTTTTACCCCTTTCCTTCATATATTTTATTTTTTTGCTGTCTCTCTGCATTCTCGGTCCAGTACTCTGTTTCTGCCAAGTTTTCTCAGGTCCTGAACTTCTCTTTCAATCAGACACTAATTAAGCAATGGAGTAGAAGGGTTTCTCTGGCAAGAGATCAGGGGGACTTGCAGGTTGAGTGGGAAAAGCCAGATCCTGAGACCTTGATGACTTAGGTATGAAATTTGTGGAGAGGAACTTGAAAGGAGCATAAGGGAATGGGACGAGAGGAAATGAGAGATTTAGACAGCAGCGAAATTACACTTTGAAACCAAACTGTGCATATTCCTTTTTATTTTTCAGTAAGATGTTCAATCCCGTGAGACTGCTAGTATAGAACGGAACAAAAATTAGAAAAAAAATAATGAGGAAATTCCTCTTTGCTACAAATGGAAACTGGGAGGTAATGTAGCCATTACAGTCTAAATCTGTACCGCAGTATTGCAGAATGAAAAAAATACCCTTGGAACAGGTGCTTATCAGACAAAACTTTGACCTTTCTACCTTTCTTGGTCTTTTGAAAGTAAAGTGTGACCTTGTGCGTGTCTGTGTGTGTGTGTCTGTGTTTTGAGTACAGACTGGCGGCTTGAAATGAAAGTCTTAAGTCCTGCCCTTCACTTAGAGCCACAGCTGATGGGTGCAGCCTGGCTGGAATCAGATGGCTGGCACAGCACTCTGTTCATCCCAAAGCAAAACAAAGACAAAACCACGTGCAGATAAAGGAAGGCTTCCCTCATTGATGCCGAGTGCATGCTGCTGCTGTGCTTTGACTGCCAAAGACTCTTTTAAAACAAATGAATTCAGAGCCCTTACTTCCTACTTACTGGGAAATACCGCTCAATTAGACTAACCGTTTAATTAGGAATTGCAGTGACATGTACAAAGAGAGACGCATACGCACAAGGCGTGCACAAGGTCACAGATTTTCATAGTTATGTGTTCTGCTAGTTTAAAGTCAGAGTAGTTTAATGGCTCCGTTTCTGTGTTCCTACAGGGAGCCTGTAGCTATTTTGGAGTCTGGGCATTGTGCTGTACTGGATTCATCTTTCTGCTGTTCTCTGTATGGCAGGGGTTTAACAGGCAGCCAGCTTGACTGATTATTGGACCGTTCCTCCCTCATACCACCTCATCCCACATCTGGCTGGTGCTGCTGCCCGACTCAGCGCTCTCAGCATCAACGCTGGCAATGTCCAGAGTACCAAGCCCCCCACCCCCGGCAGAAATGTCCAGCAGCCCTGTGGCTGAGAGCTGGTGTTATACTCAGGTGAGGGATGCATGACTTTTATTTTTTTTCCCCCCAGTGCATTTAATTTTGCTAACATGTCTCTTCACTTTTTTCACTTGCTTGTTTCCAAGCTGTAGCAATACAAGATCGAGGGATGAGGGCAGACCTGCATTTCCTTGCTTCCATTTTTTGATTACAAAAGAAATGAACTATAATCAGGCCAGAATGCATTTTAAAATATTAGTTAGATTGCCAAGCATTATTTATGGTTGTAACAGTGTTATTAACTTTTTTTTAAATTTTTTTAAATTTTTGTTATTAACTTATAAGTTAGTGTATATGACGTATAGGTAGTATGGACTTACTTTATTTAACTTATTTCTCTAATTTGTTCCTCTTCTGTCTCCTGTGTCCCCTGTCCTGTTGCCTGAAAATTAACCTCAGCGTGCCACGTTGAAGGATGTCTCAATTCCTAAAATGCGTCTGAAGGGCAAGAAATGTTCTGCCCTTCACTGTTTGTGTTTGTGTGTGATTTATTAAAACAAAAAAGGATGATATCTGGTCACCTTGCACCATGTTGTCAATTAAATTAAAAGCAGCCCTTAATTTGCACATTATTAAAACCATTAAAAAATTCAGCTGTAGTTGGGATATAACAAAACAATTTATGATACATTTGTGCCAGAAGTTGTATTTGGTATAAATCAATTTTAAATGAGGCTCTAAAACACAGATTTTTTTTTTTTACATGTTGTTCAGTGCCTGTTGCCTAAGCTCCTCTCTCCTCCTCTCTTTTTATCACATCCTTTGCTTGATTTTTGCTTGAAACGAACTGAGGATGCACAAACTGAGAAATTTGTATGTTTTACAGTACTTGTTTTGTAACTAGAATTTTAATTTGACCCTTTGTAAATGCAAACTCTACAAATTGTATTTTTTTTTCAGTTAAGTTTAGATGTTTATAGTGAGAAAAGGATTTTATGGCTGTTAGAATTTTTGGCATTTTTGAATTTTAAAGTCAGAAAGTATTCAGTTTAAATGTTTTTGTTTTGCAAACAATTACGTTAAAATTCCGTGTTATAGATACCGTACTGTGGAAAAGTCTTGAGCAAGCCCTCGTTTCTTTATATTGTGCTAGGAAAATGGAAATGGGTGTCTAACCAGCTTTATTCTTCAGCACAGCCTGAACTCTCTTTGGCAGCTTTCTTCTAATAAGTAGTTTTCAGGAGTAGTTCTCCAGGCTTCTTGCAGAACATCCAAAGCTCTGCTTCAGATGTTGGCTGCCTTTTGTTCCATTCTCTGTCAAGATGATCCCACACTGTTTCAGTAATGTTGAGGTCTGGGCTCTGGGGAAGCCAGTCCATGTGTGTGTGTGTGTGTGTGTGTGTGTGTGTGTCTGTGTGTGTTTTTGGCGTTCAGGTATGCTTTTACTGCATTGTCAGCGTCTTTGAGATCAATGTAATGCTGAAAAATTAAGCCATTGCCAATCAGACGCTTTCCAGATGGTATTTCATAGTGGATCAAAATCTAGGCTTGCCACTTCTTTGGCCAATAGCTCTTTGGTAATCACCTTGTTGGGGCAAAAATACTGTAAATAAGTTATCCTTGTAAAACTGTTATCATTAGCATTTTTCATAGATTGAACTATAGAAATGGGTGTTTTTTACAACTGATGCTAGAAACAAAGTGCTTAAATATTTAAAATTGGTTCTTTTTTAAGTTGTCTGTTATGTGCAGACACAACACTGGTTCTTCCCTTTAGTTAGTTGCTTTCTTGATTTTGGATGATTCATAGGTCAAAGTTAAGTGACTTTGACTTATGAAACAAACCAAAAGAAAACATGCCTGTGGAAATATTCAGGTACAAGGACTGGACTGAAAATGAGTGAAAAAGCAGCCAGTGTCCAAAGACAAGCCTGAAGAACTATTGCCCAAGACCGCTTTAAAATTTCAAGAAAGTCTCCCTCCTTGAAGACCGTATGTAAAGAAATGAGAGGGTGACCCCAGAGTTTTGCACAGTACTGTATTCAGTATCTGTCTAGATTGAAAAATAATCAGATTTAACCCTGAAAGCACTCTTAAGTGTAGTAATTGGTTAATCAATCCCTTTTTGGTGGGTGCTTTAAGAATCTCATCCAGTCAAGAGTTTGAGATACTTTTTTGGTTTGGTTCCTTTCTTGGTTTCTGCCCCCAAATTGTCAGACGTCAGTTTGATTTGTGCAAGCAAGATCACGTTTGAAGAACAGCTAACCCAAGGGCACGTATATCATCTAGCACTTTCCAAACACAAACTTGTGTGCATTTGTGTGCAGGTACTTAGTTTGTGTGAGATGCATTGAATATTTGGAGCTGGGAAAAAAAATCTAATTTGCTCCTTAGAATATTTTATTGTGCTCATGAATTGTGACATAAAATAACAGCATATAAAGCCATTTTTGCCTTTGAGTTCTGCTGCATCAGTGTGAGCATTAAATAAAAGTCATTTAAACTCACGATAGAAGGTGCAAGGTTAAATTGGAGGAGTAATTCAGGCGTAAGAGTGTGAATGAACACCCCTACACCATATATAAATAAAAAAATATATTTTTGTTTTAATCAGCCTGGGACATTTGTTGCTACATTTTAATAGTGAATCTGAAATTTATTTATTTATTCATTCAAATGTAGCTGACAGATATTGTGTTTTCCTGATGGCTTCAACATTACCAGCCTAACTTTTTTTTCCCATAAAAATTGATACCATTTTACATGTTTTCTTTGTTTAAAGGTTATCTGTGCTCTGAAATCGTATTTGTTTTAGTCATTGCATTGGCTTTGCTGGCTCAGACATCACTTTCTTGTTAAGAGCAAAGGTAGATAAAGTATGTCGTTGATGATGTCTGTTTTTTCATCTCTGCTATGTCCTTGCAAAATTGTTTTGTTTTTTTCGTTGCTACTTGTCCATTATCCTTTCTTCTTTCTCTTCGTTTGTTGTCCGTGTTTATTAAGATGAAAGGCAGTTTTGATGTGTGGTTTTGAAGTCCAGGCTGACCAAACACCACTTACCCATATAGTATAGATAAATATATAAATAAAGATATCTGGTTTCAGCTGATTCTGTCCTTTTTCTATGCAGATCAAAGTGGTGAAGTTCTCCTACATGTGGACCATCAACAACTTCAGCTTCTGTCGGGAGGAGATGGGAGAGGTCATCAAAAGCTCCACTTTTTCGTCAGGAGCCAATGACAAACTCAAATGGTTAGTAAAGCCTCATCATTCTAGCTACCATATATAAGGTACAGCGTCCCTGCTCTAAGAGTGTTTTTGGAGAACATCTTTTCAAAAAGTTGTCTTAAGGATTTTCAACTTTTTTGCATCTTTGAAAGGTAGAACATGTCCGTGCTTGTACATGTGGAGTATCAGTCATTGCAGTGTGCCTTTAACGTGTCTGTATTTGCAGTGTTTATTAGCATATGTTTTGAAATGAAAATTAACTTTCTTGCGTAACACCTCAGTATGCATGGATTGATCTGAGGTTAAACCTACATTTGAATTGGATTCCTTTACTCTGACTTTGCTCTGAGATGAGCACCCTGCTGCTTTTCGTGTTAGGCTGAGGCATATGAGTATCTCACACCTCCCAGTTTTCCTTGAAACATGTTGGCATCTCCCCAGAAAGAGCTAGAGAATGTGGCTAGGTACACAGAAAAATGCTCTATCAGTCTTAGTCTGCTATTAGTCACAGCCTGACCAGTAGAAGATAATGGATAAATGCTACAGGCTCCAGATATTAGCTCTGGACTTTGTTTACCTGCAGCATGTAGAGATTTGGGACGGTTCCTGTGAACTGTAGCAAATGGGGGTGGGGTATTTTTATTAAAAAAAAAAAAAAGAAAAGAAAAGAGTCGTGTTTAAGGTGCTACAGTGCTCATTCCTCATTGTCAAAACCCAAGTTTTGAAGGCAGTAATATGATTTCATTTTGTACTGGTTTGCCCTGAAATGAGTTGACAGACTTAATCCATCCAGTCTGGGAAATGTACCTAATTGCCTCAAGTATAGCTGTAAAAACTGGCTAAGTGAACAACTACTGGGCTGTCATGCTTAGACTTTCATAGAGGGCTGATTTGATGAGTACTTCTGCTTTTTTGGAGCCACATCATCAAAGATTTGTGTTGAATATTGTTGGAGTAAAATGACATGCCACTGATTCATTTTCACAGAATAGGGGGCCACACTTTTAATACCTCATGCATTTATGTAATGGCCATAGATGGCTGATGGTAATGATTGTAGCCTGGGATAAAATAATGCAATAGTGAGTTTGGGTTTGGTAAGTTACCTGTTTAAATTATTTACAAACTCCATCATTTTAAGGAATGATAGCATTATGCTATTAGTCCACTTTTTCCTGTAAGTGCCTACAGTCTTTGGTATCTGGGTGAACAGTTTAGTTTTTTCTTCTTCTGTACCATAATTCTCGCTCAGTTGCATCACTGCATCATTCTCCAGTGCTCTCATAGAAGTGAACTGCAGGTCAGCCCCATATTGGCCTATTGGCAAGAAGGCAGAAATTGTACAACAACAACAACTAGACTACCATAACTCAATAAATAATGAATTAATTGTTAACAATTCAAGCCAGGATATCTACATTATAGGAAAAAAAACAACAATTAATAGCTATGAAATGTATATTATACATTATATTTCCAACACTAAAAATCTGATGAAGTTCATTTTTCTTTTACCTTACAACACTTTAAATAGAGGCCATTTAATATGGCGAATATACGACTGCGCAGCTGCCTATGAAATAATGCCAGGATTGTTCTGATGATTCATATAATATTGTTAAATATTGTCTCAAATAATTTACCAGAATTACAGCTTCCAGATGCTTCATATGTTAATTAACAGTCCACATGGCCATGGTGAAGTGTCTGATGTTACTTAAACTATAACAGGCATATGTTGCAAACACATTGTGCAAAGCTATGATTGTTTTGTGGAACTGGTTTCTGTTGCATTGCTGAGGACTCTTTCTTTCCTGTGGTAGTTCAGACTTTATTGCAGTTTCAGATTTAAATATCAGGATAATGTTTATGTAGCAGTTTGTATTAGGAAGGCTCATACTCTTTGCTCTTTGCGTTATATTGCTACTGTCTATGAAACTCTGACTGACCTGATGCCCCTTCATGGTAATCTCCTTGTGCACCTCTGGCCCACTTGTTATACTGCTGCTATTTTGAGAATGTGCCAAACGATCAAAAAAAACAGTGTAATCGATAAAAAATGATTATTATTAAAAATATTTTGTCACATTACGCTTCGTATACTCTTAGCCCTCATTTATTCTTCAGCCTTGAGATTTTGCCGACAAATGTAACCTACGTAAGTGGCCAGCGACGTTGTCGGCACACTTGTGCAGGTGTGTTATGTGTTAATTACCATTAAATATCGAGTGGGAAATCTGCACCGTAACCTGACCTGCACTTCCCAAGAAATATCAAATAGCGTCCTTCATGTCCATACCAATCACGGGGCAGGATTAGCAAGGCACGGCAGGGAGATGTCCCTACCAATATTTGATCTGCCAGAGTAATTAGCACCGGACCGTGATTGCCCCGCCCCCAGAAACTGATTGGACGCACGTCCCTACCAATGTTAATACCAAAGCTTTTGAAAACATGTACAGGATCTGTCATTATGTTGTGGCACTAAAATGGGAGCAAATTTGTTTTGGTCTAAATAGCTTGGTCCAATTTCTTCCCAGTATTATTAGTCGTGATAACTGGCATTACCTTTCTGTTTATTTATTTATCTACTTATTTATTTGAGTTTTATTTATGATGTATTTATTTATAATGTAGTTTATTTATATATTTATATATTTTATATTTTGTATTTTATTTTACATTTAGTATTTATTTTCAAGAGATTGTAGAAATGCACTAGATTTCTTTCAAGTGCAATAAATGCAGTGTTTACAACATCAGTGAATAATTGTGTTAAATAATCATGATTTCAGTATTGACCAAAATAATCATGATTATGATTTTTTCCATAATTGAGCTGCCCTAATATTTGGTCAGTGACGATTGTGTTTGTTTGACCAAAGTATAATTTTCGTTGTGCTGTGTGTTGGTGCAGGATTGGCACGTTACTGTTGATGTGGTTTGTGCTGAATGTTCTCCCTCAGGTTCCTTAGTACATTACAGATGAAGCACTCACTGACAGTCCAATCTTGGGGTAAATATCACCCTCGAAAAAAACAAACAAAAAACAAAAATCCAAATTTTTTTAGCTCATCTGATGAACCTATGCCATGGCAAGAACTCAGTTCTCAAGAATCACTACTCCTCCTACAGTGCTGATCAGAATCTAATCAAACTTGGACACAATGGTCACCTAATAGATCTTCATACACACTGTTCTTGTTTTGCCTGCAATAATGTGGATTGTGATAGCTCCTGAGCCGGATCACCTATGGTATCACTGACATTGTGGTTTTGTTCTTATCTTAAAAGGATCCCTAACTACCCAAGGCACGGCAGTTTCGTACCTCACAGTGGTGCTGTCTCATTGTTCCTGAAACCATGATACAAGAGTATGTCTGTCTGGATTATTGTCAGAGTAACATGATGCAGCAGACAGATTATAAGTTTAGTTCAAAGCAGCATTTCCTTTGATGCTGGAGGGTTTTGGTGACAATAGCTCTGCGCATGAAGAGGTATTTGAGACTACTGCTGAACAGATCTTTAGTAACCTTCACTAGTGTGGTTTCTGTGCTTTGATGTACTCTAAATCCTCACTAAAAATCTCCAATTAAACCATTGCACTGTGAACACAGACATTAATAGATTTGGTCTATACTTGGCTGAAACATTAAGTGATTTTTACCCCGCCCCCTGAGGGGGAATACGTTATCGTTTTTGTTATGTTTGTTTGTTAACAAAATTGCAGCAAAACTACCAGTCTGACTTATAACGAATTTGCATGAAAGATGGTCAGTGACCCCTAGATCATCTGATTGAATTTAGCCATAATTGGGTCAAGGTAAAAAAAAAAAAAAAAAAAAAAAAAAAAATAAAATAAAAAAAGAACACCAGAAATCTTTGGCCCTCTGTACATGCATCCAAATGCCATTGTCGATGTTAAGATGACGTAGCAGCGCAGTGCAACCTTGGTGAGTCTCCTTTTTCAACTTGTGCCAAAAGTGTGGACTTCAAACGACGCACCAGTTTTTAAATTGTGTTGATAGACCAAGCAAAACCAGAGTTATGATCTATAATTTATGCCATGCTCTTTTATGTTTATCGTCCTCACATGTGATGCATGTTTGATACAGGATGAAACGGTAAAATGGGATCTTCGCCAGCCGAAAATACTTAAAAAAAATAAAGAAAAAAAAAACAATATCCCTTTTGCTATTGGTGCAAAAATGCACCACATCAACCAATCAAAAAGTTATATGGGTGTGCGTGGCATTTGGTTGCTGAGGAACAGGTGAAAGTGGTGAGTGACGGGGCGAAAGAGAGACCGCGATATTGATGGCGAGAAATTGAGAAATTTGAGAGATTTTAGCGTGTTTGGGGTGGAAGTGTGTTGTGTGGTCATGGACGAGTCAGATGCTAGCCAAAAAGCTGCCAAAGGCAGAGTCAAATGCAAACACTGTCTCCAGGTGCACAACAGGTGAGACACACCTGGAAAATGACCATAAAATGAAAGTTCTTTTATTTCAACTTTTTAAAATTTGTACTTGTTAAGTTATGGGCATGGGCAAAAGGAGCTTTGCAATATCTCAGTGATTAAATTTCTGGAGAGTGACAGGTTTGTGAGACAGACAACGAGCATAAAAATGACAGTTCAAAGCTCATATCAGATGAAAAGTCAAAATAATTATCAATCATGACCAGTACTTTTCATCTACGTATGAATAATACGAGTATCTCATATAAATATTACAGATGCTTCAAGGAACTGAAGCGTTACATTCGAGTTTGTTTTTTGTTTTGGTCTCACTAGTTTCTTCCTTTTCTTTCCCCTAGGTGTTTGCGTGTGAATCCTAAAGGTCTGGATGAGGAGAGCAAAGACTATTTATCACTTTACCTCCTCTTGGTTAGCTGCCCAAAAAGTGAAGTGCGGGCCAAGTTTAAGTTTTCTATCCTCAATGCCAAGGGAGAGGAGACCAAAGCCATGGGTAAGTCCGAATCACCAGGCCCTAAACAATGGTGGCCTTATGGCTCAGTCACACTAGAGTAAAAATAGGACAGCAACCTTCTTGCAACTGGGGAAAAATCGATGGTTGCCCGGTGATTGCAGTGTATGTTTTCAAATTTGGTGACTGCAGCTAGGCGTGCTGACCAACTGGTCGCCCAGAGGTTGAGTGTGCAACATCCTCAAGCTGTAGGTAACCACATTCAATCACAAGGCGATTGCACAAGTCACCTTGTGGGAGCCAACTTGTCACTCAGACCAACTGCAGGCACATTGACAAAGGCTTGCAAATAATTGCTGTCTTAATTTATAAACACAGATTGTCAGCACGTTGCAATCAATCTTGAGTCAGTCTGTCTGAGCTCAGCTCGTCTGCGATGCAGCTCTTTTCAACAGGGGACTCAACTCAACTTGCTGCTAACTGGTTGCATTTTGGTCATATTCTTATATGAAAGCATGGTTTGCAGTTAAATTGCAAACCTGCAGCAACTATGCCACTATTTCTGCAGGAATTTCTGACATTTAAATCTGAGGTTCTGACTATACTGACTATAGTTTTTAATGTGAATTTCTCTGTATGTAGCTGGCAACAAATTTGCAATTTTCACTGATTGAGCAAAGTTGTTTTGAAGATGGCAACTGTCTGCAAGTGGTCGCAGACCTGTTCCCTGGCTTCAAAGCAGCTATTTCAAAAGCAATGAGATTGCACGTTCATTGCACATGGTTGCAGTATTTTGTTAATACCATGGTCTCCAACCAGTGTTTGCCCTAGTGTGACTGTAGCATTATGTGACTGCTTAAAATTTGCCTCAAGTGGATTTACAGTCTGTGCAGCGTGGAACACCCTCCTTAGATTTTGGTTTGGATAAGGAAAAGTTCTCCAGTTCTAACCGTCCATAGAAAGAGCACCTGAGAAGTGATCCTGCTTCCAGGTCCAGTAGAAGTTAATACTAACAACCACTTGAAAATACACGGGAGTCCATATTTTTATTTTCTGTAATAATAACTTTTTAAAATTGACACTGAAAAGTACGTTCACATTCATTACTGAAACCCTAAGCCATCCTTGTAGACATTTATATTCAGCATAAAGCGGAGGATATCTCAAAGTTTAAGAGTTTCAAAATGAAAAACTCTTGTCACACCTGTGTCTTTGGGGCACTGAAATTTGTAATGTAGGAGGTGAAGAGTGTGTCTAATACCCCAAGTGTGTCTAATAACGTAAGGTATTGATAGCCATATGGGCTTGTGTAATCACTGCGGGTTGGATTCATTTCTAGTAAATATATAATTCAAAGTAGCGTGGGGCAATTTTGATTTTAATTAAAAAAGACCCAACCTTTTTAGAAGTCTTCGACAGCCTCACTCCCTGTTGATAAATTGGAAATGAATGCACCTCCAATTCCTGTTTTTTTTAATTAGGTTATGTTATGGTGAGGAAAAGCAAACTTGTGTGGAATTGAATTAGTGAGGGCCAGATGTGACCGCTTCCTGGTTATCAGGCTTTTTGGCTGCCTCCCTCTCTCCCAGTACCCCGCAGCACACTGTACAGGAAGCATGGAGGAGGGAAGATGGGGCGGGTGGGTAGGGAGAGACGAGAGGAGGTGGGAGGAGGAAGTGCGTTTGAATCAGAGGCATATGCAGTGAAGTTGTGTACAACACCCTGCGGTGCAGGTTGTGCAGAAAGGGAAATCATTTTTCCTGCTGAGAAACATTTCCCCATGTGAACTTAGGTACCTCATTTGCTCACTTAGACCTCTGTCTTTTTTTCAGACTTATGAATTAATTTTTTTCTGTTTTAATTCGACGACTGTCCTATAATGTTTTAAAACTAAGTCTTAAATATGAGTGCTATACTCAAGCAGAGTTTCTCCTTTGGTGGTTGGTTAGATAGATAGATAGATAGATAGATAGATAGAGTAATAAATACATTGTGGAGATGTTTAACTTTAAGGCCTTACCATTTTAACATTGCATTAACATAACATAACATTAACAGAGAAAACCTGAATTTTGGGACTACTGAGTGAAGTCACCCCCCACCCTTTTTTTTTCTTCTCAAGGGGCTTTCTGCAATAAATGGTGTGCTCCATGGTGAATGCCCCATCCCAGATATGCCATATGCCCTTCTACACTCTTCCCACAATCCCCCTGGGGAGACCTGGGCTCTCCACTGCACTTGTGTTGTCACTAGAGAAAATTACCCAACTGCCAGCATATTTGTGACACTTTAGCAAACACTCTAAGAATATGGCAGTAAAGATTGCTCTATTGGTTCTGGATCATTTAGAATCCAATTTAAACCAGGCCTCTAGGAAAAAAAAAAAAAAAAAAAACGTCGAATAAAAACAAAGTGGCTTAATTAAGAAAGCTGAGCGGCTGTGGACTGTTTATGTGGCAGGACACTGATTTGTCTACCTCTATACTCTGTTCCTGTAGAGACCATTTTTAAAACAATAAATATATGGTCAGCTGAGCTAAAGTTGAGTTTGAGGAAGCACTTCCTTTTTGCGTTTTTTTTTTGGTAGCTTGCTGATGTAATAAAGACATTATTGCAGATACATTCATTTCCAAATTTTGATTTTTGTTTATGTGGAGAATAGGAATATTCTTGCAGTAATTAAGAGGAGTTAAAATATATACCATGGCAGATTTTTTAACTGGTAAGCTTGACATTATGTAATTTGGAAGAAAGAAATGGTTTGAAACAATTGAGACTGATCTGCATCAGTCAGAGCTTGAGCTCCTCACTAGATAGCATGTGTCTAAGTGTGGATCCTCTGATGGTCTGTACTTACTAATGGAGATGGATTCAAGCAGCAGCCCCCACCACACACACACACACACACACACACACACACACACACACACACACACACACACACACACACACACACACAC
>JAVDPK010001159.1:252391-284446 GCA_034780415.1 Cichlasoma orientale
CACACACACACACACACACACACACACACACACACACACACACACACACACACACACACACACACACACACTTGGCCGATCATTTCTCTCCCTGGCTTAATGTGCTGGTTCCCCCCTCTGAGGCTGTTTGGGTGGATTGTAAGTTGTCTTTTGACACCCCCCCCTTCTCCTTCCTCCTCCTTTTTCAAAAGAAAACAGCTGCCCCCCTGCAGACTAGCATTCTGACAGCTCGGAGAGGAGAGATAGAAAGTTCTCAACCATTGCCGCAAGCAGTTTTGTATTCAAATGGTCTACATGTTAAATCCCCCCTACAGACAATGGTTTTGTTGTGTCGTAGCTAAAGGCTATGCAAGCTTGTGTGTTTGCCGTGGTCTGCTTTTTATTGTAATTTAAGAATGAGACAGAACGTTTCATTTAACCGAAGCTCTGGATGCGAGCTTGTCAGAGTCGGTTGCCCTCAGTGAGTGATAGAGGTGATCAGGCATTCTGTGTGGGGGAGTGGAGCACTGGCTAATAGAGTAGAAGTTATTGGTCAGTCTTTATATAATCAGGTTGTATTGACACTGCTAGAAAGAATGTCAATAGACATGTTTGTGCTGACACTAGCGTATAGAGCTCAATCTTCAATAAAGGTTAGATTTCTTTCTGTGTCACATTTATAGTTCTTAATGCCTGCCAGGTTGAATGGGTGTGAAAATGGGAATAACGTTTTAAGTTAGATTTTTCAACTCTTATAAAAGCTAGGGGAATATCCATTACTGCCAACTGAAAGCTTTTCAGTTCACTTCTACACTAATTCTCCTCTAGCAATCAATACATGCGGAACGATTAGTATAATCTGTTGTTAGTTATAAGTCATGCCTAGTGAAGGTAAAAGTAAGTCCAGAAGAGTGACAGCCACAAAGAGAGATGTTGACTCTGGCTGCTGTGTCGGCTGTTATTTTTCTACATGCCAGCTTGTCTTCTGGCGACCTTCTCTTTCTGTGTGCCAATCGTACCCTTGAGTTTTCTGCCTGAATATGGATGTCCTGCACACTTAAATACTTTGGCATTCTTTCCCCTTTCCTCTTGTTCTCCCTGTTGCCAGTTTAGACATCATTTTTCTCGCCTTCACCATCACCTTAGGTTCTCTTTTGGCAGGGTGAGAAACTTCAGTGTTATTAAAATATCAAAGTGCAACCGCACAGCGGTTAAAAACATGACAGTTATCTCCGCTTGTTGCTGCTTCGTACCCATTATAAGTGTGAGTTCTCATACAAAACTCATTATTATTTTCCCTAACATTAAGAGGTATGTATAGCTCCACTAAGTGTGTGCTGTTATATGTTTTGCTGTCTGTGCTTGGTAAACTTTCTTTTTCATCACTCACACTTTTGCCATCGGATGCCTCAGTTGCGCCTACCCCCCTCCACCACTGCCCAGCTCTTTTTGGTATTCTGGCAGAGTGGCTGCACTCCCACCACCTTGGCCAGCTCACTGAAAATGTGAGTGCCAGCGATCTGACCTGCAGTTGATTCTCTGCCAGTGCAGGTTTCTGATGCCCCACTGGAGATGATAGCATGGCATTAGCTGAGCTCAGCACACAAAAAGCCCCTCATCATTGGTGCCTGTATGCATACACACATCCACACACAGTCATCTCACTGTCACAGCTGAACACTGAAGAAGTCACACCTCTCTTTCTCTTTTCACAGAGTCTGCTGGGGCTTCTTTCAGCGTTCTCTCTCACCTCTCCTCACCTCTTCCTCTTGGCCTCCTTCCCCCTGTCTCTTCCTCCTGCCAGCTTCTCTCCTCACCCCCTAGTTTAGCTTTAGATACTGCCACTGGGGAAGTACTCACTCGTCACTGGTCTTGTTACATACCCAAATAACACAACTTCACAAGTAGCTTCTGTGCTTTGGGGCTTCATCTGGGTCACACATGCTAGGGCTATCAGACATGTTTAAAGGACGTAAAAAAAGAGTGGGTGAAAGTCAGCAAAGAAAGAAGATTTTACTGAGAGCCTGTGAAAGATATTTACATTAAGTTTATTGCTTTGTTTCAGCCCAGCCACAAACAATACAGCTTGACGAGGTTACAAAAGTTTAACACTATTTTCGAACCTGCTCGACTTCGCTGGTGTTATCTTTGGCTTAAAATAAAAAGCAATTTTTTTTGGAGGTCATTTTTGGAATGACTGTTCAGTTAGGAGAACAACAAATAAAGTAGCGTTGTTAAGTGCATAGACCCATTTTGCGAATTGACTTGCATTCAAGCTTATTTGTGTATCGGTTTGCATGTGGATTCTTGTCAGCTTCTTTTGCGTACACAGCCTCTAGAGATGGAGGATTACAGCGAAGGGCCCCCTGCATGAGCAGTGGTGGGAATAACTGCATATGCACTGCACTCCCCCACCAATCCCCTCTTTGGCTGCTTGCTCCCTCAAATCCAAACAGGGGATTAGACACAGGATCTTTACAGTAGCATTGACACTTCATCCTAGTGCTTCCTACTGTGAACTGTCAGCAGATCTCCTGTTGGGATTTCCACGCAAGAGTTGGCTAGAGAGAAGTCTGTTTAAAGTGGCAGGACTGTACATATGAAGTTTGCACACCCTGCAGATGTATGAGTCTTAGACGTGATGGTCTTTAAGGAGGTGACTATCGCCTTTTCCCCCACACTTAACCTCCGGACATTGTTGGGAGAGTCAGGTCTGGACATTAACTGGAGTTAGGCTTTTGCACATGTACTGTAACGAGTAAAGAGATTATCTGAATTGGACACATGCAGGCTGTGTAGAGAATGCAGGATGATGATGCCCACACATGGGCTCAACTGGACATCCCACATCACGCACACACTTTGCACTGGGCACAGTAGTAGCGAGGAAAACGACAGATTTGAACGTTTGTGTTTTTACATACAGTTCTGCTAATATATGGAAATGTTTCATGCTGCAGCGCATTCGAGAAAAAGGCTTGTGCAGCTTACAGTCGTCTGGAATCAACAGGAGTTTTTCTTCATTGTTTTACCAGGTCTCAATGATTCAAAGGTTATTTTTGCATATTTCATCATCTGACATTAAAACTTAAATTTAATCTTGATTTTAAGTGGATGCAGTCTGCCTGCGTGTTCTACAGAAGTCTGAAATGTCAGTGATGAACTGGACTCCTTAAAGTACTGAATAAATCAGTTAAACTGAGATTAAAATATGTGTGTAGTTTTTTTTTGTGAGAATTCAAGCAACTAAAATGTGGACAGATTGTATCCACACTTTTTCTGACACGCTGTTCGTTTTTTACATTTTAGACATTCTAAATCATCATCAAATACAGTTTCTTGCCTCTTGGGGGTTTGATGACATTTTCATTAAAATGTCCTCATGTGCAGGTTGGAATTGAGACTCTCTTGCGCATTACCTGCCAAGCACATCATCTCTTCATACTTGAATCAAAAATGTTTATATGCAACATGTCCAGGTCTGGACTAGATGTTGATGGTCCTCGTTGTTGGTGTAAAGAGCTGTGTGACTTTCGCAGCGGTCACGTTTTTATCGCCAGACAGCTGTGTCAGAGCACACCTGAATGAGCAGAAGCTCGAGGGGTGCTGCTGCTCAGTAGTGGTCGTTTCCTACCCACAGGGTCTGATGAGGTGGTGTTGGAGGTGCTAGAACAAGCTGGAGTGACCGCAGGTCCACCTCTCGACTCACAGGACTTAAAGGATCTGCTGGTGCTATTGCTGTTTGTGCTAGATTCCAAGGAGCATCCTGAGGGTCCATAACCTATTGGTCATTTTTGTAGACCCCCCCCCCCCCCCTCTGTGAAGTTTGCGGTTAGGTTTTCAAAGACTGTATCTATTTAGGCTTACTTACCAATTCATTTACGCTCATGTGCTATGCAGTACCATTCAGTACCGTCAGGGATGGTTCAGGGTTCTGGTCGGTGTATACTCATTGTGTTGCGTCACTGATAGGGACTTGTAAGAGCCCACATTTCTCTCATAATGGCTTCTCTTCATTGGCACTCTGTTAAATGTCGGATTGAATTTAAAATCCTTCTCCTCACATTGAAGGTCTTGAATAATCAGACCCCATCTTGTCTTTAGTACCATATCACCCCAATAGAGCACTTCACTCTTGGACTGCTGGCTTTTGTGTGGTTCTGGGATATTTAAAAGTAGCATGGGGGGGGGGGGGTAATTTTGTTCCTTTTTGATAAAGCTTATAAATAGGCTGGATCAAGTAACCCTGAAAGCTCCCTTACTTTACCTGCAATAGGCCTAGTCTACTGGATACTTCCCATGATGCAGTGTTTCTTCTTTATTCACCTCTATTCTCTGTGTGTTTATACACCACTCTGTATTTAATCATTAGTTATTAATAATTCAATTCAATTCATTCTTTATATGGCATCAAATCACAACACAAGTTGCCTAAAGGCGCTTTATGTTGTTGAGATAAAGACCCTACACGAGTATAGAGAAAACCCCAACAATCAGCTGACCCCCTATATGCAAGTGACCGAGGAAAAACTCTTTTAAAAGGAAGAAACCTCTGGCAGAACCAGGGAGGGGCAGCCATCTGCTGTGGCCGTTTGGGGGTGATAATTAATCTCTGGCTCTTTTGTCCTGCCTCCCGCCTCTCACCCCCAGCCGGTCACGGTGGATGGGTGTCCATCCCTGAGCCTGGTTCTGCCGGGGTTTTCTTCCTGTTAAAAGGGAGTTTTTCCTTGCCACGGTCACTAAGTGCTTGCTTATAGGGGATCAGCTGATTGTTGGGGTTTTCTCTGTATTATTATAGAGTCTTTACCATACGTACCATATAAAGTGCCTTGAGGCAACTTGTGTTGTGATTTGGTGCTGTATAAATAAAACGGAATTGAATGATAACAAGTACATCTCTGTAGCCAGAGTCATACAGAACTACCTTCAGTGACATGAAAGACAAGGACTCCAGCAATGGATGGCCTTCATCTCAGCATCATGGAGTGAGTCTGGGATGACATTATACAAAGAGGAAGAAGACACTGAATCAATCTAAAGGCACAGAAGATACTTTGAACAACCTATGTGCCAATTATCTTGAAAAATTATGCATAAGTATACCCACGAGAATTCATGGCAATTTGAAGGCAACGTGAGTTGTCACAACAAATATTAATAGAAGAAGTAAAAAAAAAAAAGTTTATGATTTATTAAAATAAACAATTCTCACTCCTACTGCCTAAAAACAGTATACGGTAATGGGACTGTGGACACATTGCCTTTACCCTCTCTGTGTGACCAAGCATCGCACAGTTTCATCTGATAATTTGCCAATTTGTTTATCCATATGTCCTTACTAAATTTTCTCCTTGTTCCTGCTTAGTGCCAACACAATTCAAGCATGGATGATTACATTTTTATTGTGTCTTATAGAGCATCCTTGGAAAGATCTTAATGGGAAAGAAATGACAAGGACTTGGCAAACAAACTGATTTCTATTGACTCTCATTGTAGCTTGTGGAGCTTTTTCCTGTAGAGTCATCTAATCCTTTACGGGCGCACAAAAACAGACATAAAACCTTAATTTATTATCTCATCATGTTGTATGGTTATGTCTGTCCTTGCAGGAATGGACAGTGATGTCTCCATGCACAAAAAGGGGTTGTCGCTTAAGCTCAGTAATCCCAGAATAGTGCTCAAGGAAGCATTTCCTTCTCATTAGCAAAATGGTGAATGATGTAATTTCTCCAAAGAATGGTGTCGTATTCTTCCAACAGAGCTTCAGTTACTTGCAAAATTTATGTGTTAGTAACTGGCCTTATTCTATCTGCAATTAGCTTTAATTTGCTGTGATCTCTGTAGCCGCCATAGTTCAAAGCCATGAATGTTTTGACCTTGTATGTGAGTATTTATGACTGTTAGGTGACTGTAGATAGCTGTGACCGCCTCCACAGTGTGACTGTTGTACACACAAGAACTCCACCACCTTTCCCGTGTCTTTGTAGTGCAACTGAGTGTTACAGAATCCTTCCTGCCACTGTTAGAGATAATTGGCACTCCATAAACACGTGATAATTGGACTGCTTTGATCCCTGCAATTTCTCACTTCTTGGCCAAAGAGGCACAGCAGTTCTGTCTCATGTTTACCACTAGTCTTTATGTGGCAGCGAGAGGATAGAGAGAGTGAAACGAGAGTGAGAGAGAGAGAGAGATTCTGTTTTCTTCTGAAGTGTTAAAAGCTCCCTGCAGGCATTACTTCCTGCACCCAGCCTCTTTTGCCATTGTTTCTCCGCTGCTTATGGCCATGACTCATAACAAACTTTCTCTTTCGCACACACATTCACACGCAGTGCTTAATCATGTTGTGAAAGTCTCCAAATAATCTTGTTTCTCCTTGTTTGTCCGTGTGTTTTCTTTTCCAGAGAGCCAGAGGGCGTACCGTTTTGTCCAGGGGAAGGACTGGGGTTTCAAAAAGTTCATAAGGAGGGACTTCCTGTTGGACGAGGCCAACGGCCTGCTGCCCGATGACAAATTAACTCTTTTCTGTGAGGTAAGAGGTGGAACTGTTCGTTCTAACTAATGTTATCTGTTGAGCTAATTTCACCGTGTCTTCATTTTTAAGCTCAAAATCTTTCCAGGAGAAATTCACAGTACAGGCTGCACCTCTAAAGATGATAATCCTTATCATATTGTCAGATCAAAATTGTTCATAAAATGGGATATTTCAACATTGCAGTCACACGCAGACATCTAAGATTATCCACATTCTGATGTTGAGCTGCATATATATTAGTTGAGCTATTTGGATGAACACAGAATGTACCATTTTAAATAACTCAGACCTAAAAATACTGAATCCTGCTGAAATACCTGCGTTTCTTGTTTGTTTTGGTGATCTTGCCTAAAAGTGGTCACAACTATAATTCCTGTTTCACTCAGTTTTTATTCATCGCTACCACTTATTCCATGTCCCTCTTAGTTAATAATGTATGTTTTTATTGGTACTACATAGCCTCTGGGTTTCTCTCTTTCATCACTAACATACAAGCTGATTGTCATTCTGCCTGCATGGTGGCTTGGCTCCGATTCCTCTGATCCAAATCTGGCTGCTGCTCCTCATTGAAAATTCCCTTGTTGTTTTTCAGCTGTAACACAGGGGGCAGCAGAGGTCAACTGTCCTCTCTCTCGTTCCCCTCTGCTACTCGTAATGGAGCCAGGGAGCAGAGAAGAGGTTAAACTTTCCGGATATGTTAATGCCTTAGTTGTAATGCATGCACCCATAAATGTTTAAAAAGCATGGCAGTGGCTGTTTAAAACAATTCTAATTAACCCTGCGGGTATGGAGGGGAGCATGTCTTGAAGTTTTCCCTTTTTGTAGCAGTGCAGTGTGCAAGTCTGTTTAAAGTGTTTCCAAACTGGGCTTATCGACAGAGGGGTAGGAGGGGCAATTCTGCCTCTCCAGAGCCATGTGTGGGGGGGTTGTGTGTGTGTGTGCGCGTGTGCGCGTGGTATCGTGTTCATACATTGTGTGTTTGGCGTGCCTCATTGGGACGTAATTTTGAGGATGAGACTGTTTGCTGGAGAGGATGAGCAGAAAGAGAGAGGGATTAGTTACCTTGAAGGGCCCTCTTTTACAAAATTCATCCACTCTCCTGAAAGGAAGGACGTGGGGTTGCTGGTTCAAGTCCTCGGTGGCCATTTCCTCCCCCGTAAATATCTGTTGCACTGCGGTAATTAGCCAGCTCTGCTGATGAACAGGCAAGACGGGGCAAGCCTAAATTCTGTAGCACTTTTTACACACAAGGAAAACCAACCAAAAATGTGCTTAATATATATATAACAAGTTTAACTTAAGTCAAATTTAGGTAAATGGAAGATTGAGAGAATGGAAGTTTTCACCATCTCCTTGTGTAGCATAATAACAACAACCATTTTTTTTAAACTCAACATTTAGGAGAATGGCCCCAGGTGACCTGAGCGGCATACGGAGTTTATTTTCTCAGCGAAAGTCAGAGATGTGATATATAGACAGGCAGCAGTGTTTTTAAAATCAATTCTGAAAGGAAAAAAAATACTGGAAGGCAGCGTGTTATTCGAAAAAGGGCAGTCTGGAAGTGGGGTGTTTTGTGCAGTAGTGATGAAATTGCCAATATTGAGGAGTGGTAGTATTTTTCACCAACATGTGTGAAGAATGGTTGGCAGAGTTAACTACTGGGTACGGTATAGTGGGTGGATGGTGGTAAGAAAGTGTGGACGGGTGTTTGAATCTCTTTTCCTGGTCTTTTTCCATGTGAAAGTGATGCCCAGTGTTTACTGTCAGAGACCTGGCTCCACTTTCGTCCAGATGGTCCCATCCTGCATCTGAGAGATCCCCATCGCCCCAGAGCCCAACTCGCTCCCTCTTCCCTCTTCTCTCATCTCTTCGCCTTCCTCTTTTCCCCCTCCATCTTATCTCTCATTCAGACCCAATCTCCTCCTCCTCCTTTCCCTTTTCCTTTCATGTCTCGCTGCCTCCCACTTGGAGCATCACAGTTTCTTACTTTTTTCCCCTCATTCTACCTTCACCTCTCCTTTGTGTCCCTTGTCTCTCCTGTTTGCTAAGCTTCTCTACTTTTACTTCCTTCCTATTTTCCCTCCTTCATCTCCCCTTATTTCCCCCTTTTTTTTTTTTGTATTTGTAGTAGAGTGTCACAGAGGCAAAAGGCTATGAGAAGAAGCCAGATCGCTGTTGGAGGGGGGAACTGACTCAACCACTCCTCGTGACCCCCTGGTCTTTCTGCTCAGCTCAGTTGCCTCCAGAGACATTAGTAATTCAAATTTAACACAGAGATATCTGTCTATGTCTGTCTATATGTCATGTCAGAAAGTGCCTAGACAAAAGCTGATGCATTTTCTCTCTGTCTCTTCCTTTGTCTCCATCTCTTTGTCTTTCCATCCCTGCCAAACCACTGCAGACACCTGCAGGTATTTAATGAGGAGATAGCTCCCATTAAAGGTGCTGCGTTGGCTGTCAAAAGAGAGCATGAGGGACAAAGGGAGATAAAAAGGAGGGGAAGAAGGCACAGGGAGAAGAGATTGAAGGAAAAGCCTTCTCATGAGTGTGGGCACAATGGGTGGCATCAAGCCGCAGGGGTAAAGAACAGATAAAGATGAAAAATAAAAATGATAAAGGACAAAAACAAAAGGCCAAGATTGGATTTTTACCTTGATTTCTATTCCTCCTTTAAAGAGACGCTGAGGTAAGGGAAGTTAAACCCTCTCTCTCTTTACCTCACCTTTCTCTTCCCCTGTCAGCGCCACAGGTCACCTCTTTCTCTAAGGTCAAACCATTGCTTATCCTATTGTTCATGCTACAGATAATGCAGATGCTTAAGAGAATTTTTAGAGTACTACCAGACATACTTGAGAGGACCAGCGGCTCCTCAAAAGAATCTCGACAACTTTGGGCTGCCGTGATTTGCCTGCAGGCAGAGTTGTGTTGACTGACAATGTAAGAGTTAGTCAGAAAGTCTGTTTTGATTGACTAAAGGGAAAAGAAGGGGTTGTTTTGGAAATAAGTAGTTTACAGTGAAAACGTACCTGTCAGTCATCGTAAATTGGCCACTGAAAAGCAGAGGCACAGTGGTCCCACTTTTACTCCATAAGAGCTAGAGTCAGAGAAATAATGCTCCCGCACAGATGTGCTTTATTTCACAGAAGAGGCTTTCTCCTCCTGCCCTGTCTGCTGTGGCTTCAGGGCCCTTTTCCAGGAAGCATGTTCAACAAACTCTGAGTTTTAAAATAAACTCTCAGTTGATTAGTTGATCTGAGATTGGCAACTCTGAGTTTTGTCTTCCAGTAAGGTAGATCAGAGGAAGTTCAGTCAACTCTGAGTATGTTCATCCCGAGTTAAGCATATGTGAGAGGGAAGAAAGCAAGCCATCATCAGTGGAGCGTCAGCTCCAGGAATTACATCACTGCAATGGGTAAATAAAGAGCAGAGTCTCCATTTTAATCCAATGGACTGAGGAATATGAATGTCAGTGTGGTCCACGATGTTTATCTTGAAAAACAGCAGGAGAGAAAATAGTCATTTTAATTAGCTTGGACCACTCTGTCATCATCATAGACAGTATAAAAGTTTGATACAACCCAGCCGTTTGACCATTTAATTTTTTAAAATAATGTTAAGTAAACATTTAATGGGTTGTAACAACTTTATTTTTTTATAGAAGATTTCATTATCTTTTCCAGTACTTTATAAAAGAAATGCTTAATGAGATTTACTGAAAGAAAACATGCTTTAATGTTCACCAGTTTAACGGTGTATAATATGATCTAATGTCAGCTTTCACTGACAAGTAATGGCTCACTTGCAGCTATTGCAGAGATGTTTTACTGAGTTACTGTTAATAGAGTTAAGTGACAGTAATTTTTTCACAGGTAACTTGGTGATACTCTCACTTGGGTTTTGCTCTTATTGCGGTATTGTATTACTTCCTGTTACAACGCACAGTGGTGTTTTGTGTAGCTTATTTATGTACCTTGATTAATTATGAATCTTTAGATAACTTATTTCATAGTGGAATTTTTATGTGCTTTATCCAAAGCACACTCTCTGCTGAATCACCTGTAATTTATATTCATAGTATTCACTTATAGTCTTCAGTGTAGCTATTAGCTTAGCTCTTAGCTGAGCCACTAACAGCATGCCTTCTTCTCCTGTCTCTCCTGCGCTTTCCTGCTCAGTGTGTCAAATGTTTACTCTTCGCCCTTCTTTAGAAATAATGATACTTGTAATAAATGTCGCCTGTTTGTGGCTTTGGAGGCCAGGCTCAGTGAATTGGAAATCCAGCTTTAAAACCTTCAAAGCACCTTTGAAAATCCTACAGCTTGCTGGCTCCTGTATTTGGTGTGGGCAAAGGTAACTTAGTCGCCCAGCAGATTGGCCTGAGCAGCTTGGAAATCTGGCTGGATGGGTGATGGTGAGGAGGGAGCGCAGCCTTAAACGGAAGCCCCAGTACTTTTTCCCCACTTGCTGACACACCCGCTGAGGAACCAGCTCTGGTTATTGGTGACTCTCTTTTTGAGAAACATGAAGCCAGTGACACCAGCAACCATAGTTGATTGTCTTCCAGGGGCCAGAGCAGGTGCCATAGAAGGAAATCTGAAACTGCTGGCTAAGGAGAAATATACATTTTGTAACATAATAACCCACATTGGCAGTAATGACACCTGGTTACGTCATTTGAAGGTCACTAAAGATGATATTGAATCAGTGTGTAACTTTGCCAAAACAATGTTGAACTCTGTAGTTTTCTCTGGGCTCCTCCCCAATTTAGACCAGGAGTGACAGGTTAAGCTGTGTGTTCTCCATAAATTGCTGTCTGTCTGAGTGGTGTCCAAAAAAGGGCTTTATAGATAATTGGGAAACTTTCATGGGAAAACCTGGTCTTGTTAGGAGGATGGGATCTATCCCACTTTGGATGGAGCAGCCATCAACAAACCAAAAATCAGCAAGAGACAATTTAAGCATAAAAATTCACAAAGAAAGAACAATATATCATCCTCATCTGCATCAAAGAGTAAAACAGTTAAACATGGACTAAATGTGTTAAAGTGCCTGTTAGTAAATGATTTAACAATTGAGCAACACATTGATTTATTCTGCCTTACAGAGACCTGGTTACAGCAGGATGAATGTTAGTTTAAATGAATCAACACCCCCGAGTCATACTGTCAGAATCCTCAAAGCACAGGCCGAGGAGGAGAAGTAGCAGCATTCAGTTAATTCATTTGAAAGCCTGACTCTTAGCCTTGTCCATCCTAATTGGAAAACTCAAAAACCTCTTTTATTTGTTATTTATTGTTATTTGTCCACCTGGCCCTTACTCAGAGTTTTTATCTGACATCCTCAACACTGCATTTAATCTTATTTGACTTAATTGGCTTCTCTCAAAATGTAAATGAGCCAACCCACCACTTTAATCACACTCTAGATCTTGTTCTGACATATGGCATAGAAACTGAACAGTATTCCCTGAAAACCCTCTGTTGTCTGATCATTTCTTAACAACATTTAAATTTACAATAATGGATTACACAGCAGTGGGGAATAATTTTAATTACAGTAGATGTCTTTATGAAAGTACTGTAACTATTTTTAAGAATATAATTCTTCCACTGTTATCTTCATCAGTGCCTGGTACCAACAGAGTGCAGAGCAGCTACCTAAACTCAGCTATCTCATTTATAGTGTTACATCCTCACTGCATACAACACTCTGGTGCAACTCACAAACATCTTTGTCACACACTAAGGTTAATTATGGAGTTCCACAGGGTTCCATGCCAGGACCAATTCTATTTACATTATACATGCATTCATTAGGAAGTATTATTAGAAGGCATAGCATACATTTTCACTGCTATGCAGATGATACCTAGCTTTATCTATCCATGAAGTCACACACCAATTAGTTAAACTGCAGGAATTTCTTAAAGACATAAGTACCTGGATGACCTCTAATTTCCTGCTTCTAATTTCAGATAAAATTGAGGTTATTGTACTCGGTCCTAAAAATCTTAGAAACATTGTGTCTAAGCAGATACTTACTCTGGATGACATTGCCTTGGCCTCCAGTAACACTGTCAGGATTCTTGGAGTCTTTGAGGAGAGTTTTTGACCAGGATATCTCTTTCTGTACACATATTAAACAAATATGTAGGACTGCTTTCTTGCATAGGCGCATTATCTCTAAAATTAGAAACAGCCTGACTCAGAGTGATGCTGAAAAACTAGTTTATGCATTTATTACTTCTAGGTTGGACTATTGTAATTCATTATTATCAGGTTGTAATAAAAGTTCCCTGAAAAGCTTTCAGTTGATCAAAAATGCAGCAGCGGGAGTGCTGACAAGGACTAGAAAAAGAGAGCATATTTTTCCCATATTGACTTCTCTTCATTGGTTCCCTGTTAAATCCAGAATTGAATTTAAAACCTTCTTCTCACATCTTGAAGATCTTGAATAACCAGGCCTCATCTCATCTTAAAAGACCTCATTAGTACCATATCACCCCAAAAGAGCACTCTGCTCTCAGACTGCAGGCTGACCTGTGGTTCCTAGGGTATTTAAAAGGAGAATTGGAGGCAGAGCCTTCAGCTTTCAGGCCCCTCTTCAGTGGAACCAGCTCCCAGTTTGGATTTGGAAGGCAGGCACTTTCTCTACTTTTAAGATTAGGCTTCAAACTTTCCTTTTTGATCAAGCTTATAGTTAGGGCTGGATCAGGTGACTCTGAACCCTCCTTTAGTTACACTGCACTGATTGTTTCTTCTTCACTCACCTCTTTTCACTTTCTGTGTGTTTACACACCACTCTGCATTTAATCATTAGTAATTTTTAATCTCTGGCTCTCTTTCACAGTGTGCCTTTTGTCCTGTCTCCCTCCCCTCACCCCCAATCCCCTCCAGCAGATGACTGCCCGTCCCTGGGCCTGGTTCTGCTGGAGGACTTTTCCTTTTAAAAGGGAGTTTTTTCTTCCCACTGTTGCCAAGTATTTGCTCCTCGGCAATTGTTTGATTGTTGGGGTTTTCTCTGTGTTCTTATAGGGTCTTTACCTTACAATATAAAGCACCTTGAGGCAATTGTTTTTGTGAGTTGGTGCTATATAAATAAAACAGAATTAAAATTGAATTGAATTAAACTCAAAAGGTGCAGTGCAGCCTAATGTTCACTCAGATAGTCACATAATCTCCAAGATCCCAACTTTGACAGACATTTTTCTATCAGTGTGATCAGTTACAACATGACAAATGATTGTTCATTAAACAGTGTGTTATATGTCTAAAGCTTTATACAGATAAGTTTAATTAGATAGTGATTAGAAAAACTGTATGTGTCTGTAGTGTAGGGAAACTGGCAGGCAGCCTGACAGCCGCATTACTGTTGACAGTGACAGAGTTAGAAGGATATAAATTTTATTATGAGCTGATAATAAATCTAATGTAATCGTTGTCCATACTTACATTATCAACTTACTGATTAGTGTTCATGTTAAGTACAAAAAATAATGAATTAATGTCTAACTGGGATTTAAGGGTTTCCAAAAATGTAGACTTCCACTCTGCGCTTTGACGGCGACTTTATGAATGAGGAAATGAAAACAAGTGTCAGTCAGATGGTTCAGGTGCAGCGGGAGGAGAGGAGCCAAACTCACAGTTTGTTGAAGAAACCTATCAGTGAGCAGGTTAAGTTCAGAGAGACTGTTACCTCAGTAACTGATTCAGAATTTAAGTTAACTCTCTGGAACAGAAAACCCAGAGTTTCCATCATCTCAAGGTTAACAAACGCAGAGTTGTTGGCTAAAACTGGTTCCTGGAGCCAGGACCAAAATATAGGATAAACCAAAATATCCTCTGTATCCACCATGCAGATGCTGTTTGTTAGCTCTGTTTTTGTCATTGAAAAGCAGCGTTTTGTCTGCATTGACCTTAGATGAAGATGAGCCAACATGTATTGATGCTAATCATTCAATAAAAATTAAGTTTATAATTGTTGGCATTGTCCACTTGGTGCCACAAGGTGGTCAGTCACAAGATGACAAAAAAAGTCACAAGTTAGCTGGTTAGAAGAAGTTTTTTTTTTTTTATTGTGGTACACACACTGTTTTTGTTGTTGGCAACACTGGTCAAAATATAAAACCTTGAAAGGACAAATTTAAAAAAAGAAAAAGAAAAATGCATTTAAAAACAGGATTCAAGTGTGAAAGCCAAACTGGAACCTATTGATTCTTTTTTTTCTCCCCCCATTCATCCACAATCAGGGTATGTATTTTGTCCCAACAACAATCACTTCAATTCACTGGAGAGTATGCAGAGGGAAAATGACTGTTGATAAAGACAGGATTGGCATTGATTTTATTTTCCATTCAAGTTCCAACCACTTGTAAACTTGAGAAGTATTTCATATTTGGCTGCTGTCTGATTTAGACATAAATTATCTCAGAAGGTGGAGATGTAGCTTTCAGGGTCTGTAAACATCACTGGGAAGTGCCACAGAGAAAAAGGAAAAAACAAGTTTGTTTAATAAGTTAGATCATCTTTATGTGCAGCAGTGTGACATATTTCAGACTGAAAGAAAATATGTATGGGGGTGGGTTTAATTACAAGAAGAATTTAAATGATAAATGTGGGCTGCTTAGTGAATATAGCATAGAACAAAGCTGTAGAGAGATAAGAAGAGAAAAGCAGTTGATGAAGAGTGTGCCCATTCCATACTGTTTGATCAGGAAGAGGAAAATTAAATTAGTGAAAAAGGCCATGGCCAGAGTTTTTGGAAATTTAGAAAGTTTTTCCAAATGAAATCCAAAAACACCCTTCCTAATATGACAGTACAGTGCTAGCTACCAGGGTCCTCAAGCTAATGGTGAAGATGGGTTATGTGTAGTGTTGCATGTTGGGTAGAGTATCTTGTAATCAAATTTGATTAGACACATTTATTCATGGGAACCAAAGATTAATACGACGTGTTTACTATCAAAATGACAATTTCAGTTTATTTCAACCTGGTATACTTCCCATTACTGTGGTTATTGTGGCTATGTACCATTTTAACTTTGCATATTTAATGTGTATTGTAAGTGTAATGAAGGTCTGCCTGGGAACAGAAATCTTGATTAGTATGGCTAGTTTGGTTAAGTCAACATATTACCCTGATACCTAATATTTACCTCATGTGTATCCTGACGGGTAGGAGAACCAATTTTTATCTTAATGAGTGAACATTTTGGCTACAAGATTGTTTTTGTTTTTTTTCCTTCTGTGTTTTCTCCCAAAGGTGGTCCAGCCAAGAGTCCCCAGGCCTCCTGAGTGCCTTTGATTGAATAGCTATATATATTTTTATTGCAGATATAGGTTGTAGGTCAAGTGGAGAGATATCTTATGCAGTAGTTGTTATTATCGCTTTAGTATTGATGTGATGCTAATATAGATGGTCAGATAAGCTGTGTGTTTATTTTATTAGATTAATATGTAACCCCAGACAATGGTATGGCTTGGGGGTTAATTAGCAGCAGTCTATAAAAGGCTGCCAGTTCACATCAGGGGCTGTTGCTGGAACTCAGTCCCACCATTGGGCCACATTGTTTTATTTTGTGTTATGTGTTGTGTTTGTCGATGAATAAACACCTGGTGGGTCGGCACCTCATCTCTGCCTCAAGCCTTCTATTTTAATCCAGCTGCTACCGGCTATCCTAACATACGTAGAGGTTCAGGGAATGACAAGTTGGGTAACCTAAACATTCATTTGCACACAGCACTTGGCTTACATGCTAGAGTTTGACTTACTGTGGTCCTTGCGCCAGTCTTTACTTTATGGTGAAGAAACGCGGTACCTAAATGCAATGGGGGATTAACCCATGGATCGTTAACAGGACGATAGACTGATTAAGCTTGACGGTTGGCCATATTATTGGCAGAAAGACAACAGGATTGCCTGAAAAACAAAGCATCAGAGGAAGCTTCACTGTTTCTGTGCTCACTCTTCTACTTCCAAGTTAGGAGGAAAACATTGCAGAGTGGGAATGACAATCAGCCTGGGACCTGATGAGGCCAGACTTGCAAAATCTTAATGTTCATGAATGATTGAGACCCTACTAATGAATCAGCAGCTTTGATAAATATTCTGAAGACAGTGTCTGACTTGATTGACCGAACAGTCAGCTCTCCTTATGGTTGGCGAAAGTACAACATAGTGGTGCAAGGTTTATATTTTTTCTTTTAAGCCAAACTTAAAAGAAAAAAAAAAGCCAGAGAGCAACTAATGGCTTATAAATAGAAATGTAATGAGCTGCATATGATTTCTCATAGTTAGCCAGTGCCAGCCATAAGTTTACCCAGTGAAAATACTCTTTTCTAATGTAACTTTGCAGAAATTAACCTTTTTTCCCCTGTTTTTTTTACTACCTGTGTATCTACTACTACCAGTGCATAGGTTTCTCATGCTTGAGAATCCTTTCTTAGCATGACACTTAAAACCACAACATTCCCAGCATTAATGGGAAAGGCACTCCAGCAAAAGGACAAAAGATTAGAAGCAGGAAAAAAAAAAAGCCTAGGCTGAAATAACTTTTCAACTCCAAAAGTTAAGTGTATTATAACAATGAGATAACATGCACAAAATTATACAGGCAACTTTGCACAAATTGTCACGCACTTCTTTGTGAGACATAAAAGGTTCATATGTGAGGATCAGCACTTATATGTGTGCACTGGATGATGGGCCGTTTTTGTTTTTTTCCTCTAACTTTATCCGCTGCAGAATAGCAATCTGATGTGCTTTATAATGATGCTAGATTTTTAGAAGTCCTTTCTTCAACGCTTCTCCAGTACACCCCTCCTAGGGTGGGTGAATAAATGAGTGGGGTGCTGATGTTCAGCTGTTTCCTCCTCTTCCTCATGGTGTTAGTGCGGTTCGCCTCTCCCATCGGTGGGTAAGCACTTTGCCGGGTGACAGCACCCATCCTTCACAGGGCCCTGCCATATGCTGTGCTGCTGTCAGAGGAGACGACTGCAGATGCTCCAGCTGCTCTCTCCCTGCACACTGAACAAGACGCGCATACACGCATAGTCGCACACACACATAAGCAGCACTTAGTTCAGGATAAAGAGGCAGCGGTGGGAGACACAAGGAGGAAGGGGCGTGGGAGAAAGGATGCACATAGAGAATTGTTTTTTTTTTTTTTTTTGTTGTTAGGCAAAAGGGGAAGGCAGAAACAATCTTTCATTTCTGGGGAATGAGGTGAAATTTGAGTAGGTAAAAGGGGTAACATGATTTGGATTTAATCAAAGACAGATATGTATAAGTGCTGATTGAAGGTGAGATACTGGAGCAAACAGTGCAAGCTTTACAACCACAGTTTATGCCCCCCCCCCAAAAAATCCCCCAACACCTCCTCCCCATCTTGCAATGTGACTTGAGCCACAGTGGATCCTTTAATAGATACTGCCTTTGCAACACATTTGCACGAGCAGCACATAAATATTCTTTTATTTCCCATCAAAAGCGCTTTGCTTCTCCCAGACTAAAGACTGCAAAAATTGAACAAACAGGCAACTTTTGCCTGTTTGTTTTCTTTGTCCAAACATTTCCTTCAAGCATCTAAGATCGGGCATCAGAGTCTCAAAGCTATCACTTTGGTGTCTGTGATCTTCCAGCAGAGAAAACAAAGCTTCTTAAAAGGAGACCCAAATGGCTGGTGCTCATAGACGGCAAGCAGAGGCTCATGCTCGCTGCCAGTGGTGATACCGAGAATGTGTTGATTGTGTGTGCGTGTGTGTAGGGGAAGTCTGAGTGTGTGTGCACGTGCATTTGTAAGAACAAAGTTGGCTGGGCTCAACACTTGGCTGTGAATCGGGACCTGGGCCATGATACTCGTTCAGCAGCTTGACTTCAAATCATGCATGAAATATGCCTGTGTCTGTGTAGTTTCACCACAATACCTCTGTGTCAGCGGTAGGGCAGCATGTCAGTCTGTGAGTCACAGAAATTCACACAGCTGAGTCCCTGCACATCCGCTAAAGTGACCACTGTAAGAGCAAGATGGGTATCTTTAGTCAAAAAATTTTTTCGAAAATTTTTAACTTTCTAGTGTGATCCTGGTCAGAAGTGGAAAAGAGCTATTGTTGTGTTTAGCCAAAAACTAATTATTCTTATATTGGATTAACGCACTTGTCAATGATCCATCTTTTCCCATCATGCCATGAGAAACGGCACTCTCATTTCATGCTACACCTGGTAAAGTAATTTTCCCAATTTTTCCACTTCAAATGTGGTAAAGAGAAGTTTCCAGCAAATTTTTTGCAATATTTAAAAATAAACATAAAAAATACCCAAATTCATTGTTGTCTTCTTATCATGTTTTTGATGAAAAATAGGCTGGAGCTTTAAGTGGAACTTGTGTGTGTGTGTTTGTTTGTTTGTGTGCGCGCTATACACACTCACCAGCCACTGTATGAGGTACTGGGTTGGACTCCCTTTTTCTTTCAGGACTGCCTTAGCTCCGGAAACATTCCTCAGAGATTTTGGTCCATATTGACACGACAGCGTCACACAGTTGCTGCAGATTTGTCAGCTGCACATCGATGATGTAAACCTGCTGTTCCTCCACATCCCAAAGGTGCTCTGTTGGATCGAGATTTGATGACTGTGGAGGCCCTTTGAGTACAGTGAACTCATTGGTCATGTTCAAGGAACCAGTTTGAGATGATTTGAGCTTTGTGACATGGTGTGCTATCCTGTTGGAACCAGCCTTCAGGAGATGCATACACTGTGGTCAAAAAGGGATGGGCATAGTCAGATAGGCTGTGGCATTTAAATGATGCTTAGTTGGTGCTAAAGGGCCCAAAGTGTGCCCAGACAATTACACCATGAGCAGAAGCCTGAACCATTAATACATGGCAGGATGGAGCCATGTTTTCATGTTTTTTATGCCAGATTCGAACCATCTGAAAGCAGAAATCGAGACTCATCAGACCAGGCAACGCTGTTCCAACCTTTTACTGTCCAATTTTGGTGAGCCTGTGCATATTGCAGCCTCAGTTACAGTACCTGGTCTTAGCTGGCAGGACTGGCAGATGTGGTCTTCTGCTGCTGTAGCTCATCTTTGTCAAGGTTTGACATGTTGTGTATTCAGATACTCTACTTTGGTGGTAACAAGTGTCTTCCCATCAGCTCTAAACAAGTCTGGCCATTCTCCTCTGACTCTGGCCTCAGCAAAGCATTTTCACCCAGAGAGCTGCCACTCACTGAATATTTTCTCTTTTTTTGGACCATTCTTTGTAAACTCTAGAGCTGGTTGTGCAGAAAATCCCAGTAGATCAGCAATTTCTAAAATACTCAGACCAGCCAGTCTGGTACCAGCAAGCATGCCACTTTCTTCCCCATTCTAATGCTCGGTTTGAACTTCGACAGGTTGTCCTGACCAAGTCTGCAGGCCGAAACGCACTGAGTTGCTGCAGTGTGACTAGCTGAGATGTTTGTGTTAATGAAGTGGCCAGTGCATGCATATACAGTACTCATGTTAAACATGGCAAAAAATGCAAATATTGACGTGAATGAATACACTTTATGTGCAAGTAATCCCTGTTAGCCAAAAGCTCTGAACACTTAGTTTCTGGCAGTCTTTTCTAATCTTGGTTATGTACAGTGTCAGGTAGAGGAGATATCTCTAACATGGCTGTCTCAGGCACAGTGCCCTGGCTGTCAGCACACTAGCCCCACCAAGGTGCTGTTCTGATCTTTTATTTGTGAGGGGCAGCTGGATCAGAAGAGAGGGGTCTTAAAAGGAGGGTGGGGAATGAAATGAAATGGCTTGTTTCAGGGATGAACTGAGTGGCTGCACCAAGGCTTGGTATAAAATACATAAGGGATATTTTGAACTATGAATCATTTAAAGCTCCTCTTATAGTCCAAGAATAAAGTTGTATCAAAAACAGCTAAAGTTTTTAATAAGTTTTTCGTTGTTATGCAGCACACTTCTTTGTCTGCTTGGAGTTGGTCTGTGTAGCTGCTCAGACTAGTCACCCAGTAGTTAGTAGTTAGTTCTTTTATTCTTAAGTTTTCTGCAAACAGACCAGAAATAAAATTAATTACTTTTTGCTCACCAAAGGGAAGTCTGAGCAAACACTGGAAATATAAGAGCTTCCATTAAATCCTTATGGGTTGAATAAGAAGGTCGAAAAACAATGATCAGCTGGGAGGAAGTGAATAGCCTTTAATTAAAGAAGGTGGTGGTTTTAGCTGTCGCCTTCCTGTGAACAGTGTTTATTTTTGACTTTTGTTTAATAGGTCTGGGATTTAGGGTTATGTTTGTTTAATGGTGTCAAGACCAAATCAGATTCCTCTATTATTCTCAGGTTTAATCAGTTCCATCACCTGTTCCAGCTGCCAGAGGGCCACTAAGTCTGACTCCTGCATTAGACTGTCTCCAAACTCAAACATCCTGTCGCTGCGCTTTGTGTTTTTGAGTTTTGCGAGCAATAAAATCTAAAAGTAGACGCAGGGAATGAGTAAGAGAGCTGCAGAGTGAGTCTGTGACACCAAGCCTGTTTACTCTGGCTGGCTGGAGAGGGGAGAGCGAGTCATGCATTATAAAAAGATAGTGATGAATTTTATGCTTAGGGGTTCAAATGGCAATTTCAAAGATCACAGATCTATAAAGATTTTGTTGATGAAATGAGTAGGTGTACACGATGTGTGTGTATTTATGCGGTTTACTGAAAATACCGGAATTACAGACACTTTATTAGTTTTATTTCTCGGGCAGCACACACTGACCTTGTTGTTGTGTCTTAAAAGTCTATTACAAAATACACGCAATGTGCAATATTTTCCTCTGACATCTGAGTCAGGTTCAGTTGCAATCAAATTAAATCCATTAAATATCTGAATAACCGATAATGAAGTTCTGAAGTATGGCACGATGAAACCATACTGTATCACTGCACAATCTGTGCTTTCCCTTTCGCCAGCTTGTAAAACATTTGTAAGGATTTGTTTTTAACACATTTGTTTCACTGAAGCTGTAGCAACGCAGCTAGTCGCGGATGCTCAGATTAGCAGTGTGTTTGAGTTGAAACACCGTGCTGATGTAATGTGGGTAATGCTGCAAAAGACGTTTGCCTGATTTAATTTGTTAATGCTTCTGTAGCTACCTCCAGAGAGATCAATAGTAGGTTTTTAGTGGCCCCAGGCAGCCAGATTTGGATCACTGTCAACCATTTAGTATGGTGTGGTTGCCACTGTAGGAAGCACTTTTCATGTCTATCCAGTGCTTTCAGGGGAGAGTCTTTGTCTAGGCAATCGAGTGTGCTGCATTGCATTGCACTGTCAGATGTAAAGGAAAATAAAGTAAGGTGTGGACTAAAACAGTAAAACGATTAAATAAAATAAAACTATACAACAGAATTGACTTCATACTAAAAGCAAGATGGTGATAAATCGTATAGTTGTGGTTACTGATACTAAGAGACCTACATAATTGGGGAGCTGATAAATAGAAGAGGGTGGATTACAAGCAGTGAATCAGATTCTGGTTTCAGTGACATTTAATACAGTTCTTCAAATGTGGAACTGTTATCAGCCTTCTTCTTCAGTAGCAGATGACCCAAAACTTGCAAATGTGTGATTGCATATGCATTCAGCACTAGTTTCACACTGTTATTTTTAATTTGCATAATTAATAAGGCTAAGTCACAATGGTAACATTTCCTCTGTATGTGTGTGCCACACAGAAGATTAAAAATAACATCTGTGTTATGTAAATTGTTTTCAGACGATCTTGGTATCAGGCTTTATTTTTGAAATATGGACATAATTGTTCCAATTCCAAACTATCAAAATAAGGCTATCATTTTGGCAAATGCTCCTTGCCAACCTGGCAACCATTTCTGAACCGTTTACTGTCAGACTTTGCTTCTGCCTGCAGAGATGGACGGCATTTGTTTTTCCTGTTATTTCCCTTAAGCTGCTGAATAACTGCAGAAATATCCAAATGTAACGGTTCTTATTAAATATACTATATAACAAATACTCTTAGTTTTAAGACTTATTAAAGTGATTGAATGGCATCCTTGTTTGTACGCTCAAGTAAAATTGAATTGGAAAGCTTTTTATTTGATTACCATGTGCCCAATTGGAAGGACAGTCATGAAAATGTGTGGTAGGGAGGTCTGGGGACTGACTGACATGGGGGACTGACTTATTTTGCATAGTACTAACAGATATTTATTCTCATAATGAGTGCTATGCTAGCTTGCCCACTTCCTCTTCAGGTTAGAAGTGTGCCTTCTCTCAAATCAGGCCTTTAAAACTACGTTGTGTCAAAAGTCAAATAATATTTTTGCAAACTATTAATGTAAAAATAACAGAAAGCGAGAAGAAAGAAAGTAATAACTCTTCTTTTTCAAAATTATACAGCAGCAGCAAGTGGTGCAGTGTCATATGAGAATGTGTGTAGTTTGCTGAGGTAAGTATATGTATGTATGCATGTGTCCATGTGTCTGTCTGCTGTGTCCATCTTCTGTGCCCGTGTTTGTGTTTCTGAATGCGAAGGACTGAACGGGGAAAATTAGTCTTGGCAGGTAAAGGAACAAGTGTTCCATAACTTAATGAATTTCATTTGATTTGAATCTTTTTTTCCCCCCTTTTTCAAACTATTTCACGCATGGCAAAACACTGTAAATCCATAAACAAACACATAAACAGGCAGAAAAAGATTGATGCATTATGAATAAATCATCTGGGTGCTGAAACTCAATATTAACTCTGCGTTGCCTGGAGGGTTTAGAAGGAGCTTACAACAGATTCATCTTGATGTCTGAGGAACTAACTGGGAGGCAAGCGCTTTAGTAAGTACTTATCTCGGGAACTTAATTACCAAAACAAATGATGATTGTGGTGATACAGCACCAATGATTCTTCCTTACTGTTATTTTCTTACCTAAGGTTGTATTCATAAGTGGTTTCTGTCGTCATCATCATCATGATTATCATCAGTATAACTACTGGGTAATAAATACAAATCAGTCAGTCATTTAGTTGGTTGGTTGGTTGGTTAATTCAGTGCTTTCATATCTTCATCACTGCTGGCTGAGTTACTGTGGAGTTTTCCTCTGATATTTACAACCTTCGAGAGATTGTTGTTAATGACTTTGTTGACACCAAAACTCAAAAAGTCTAGAAGCACCATCAGTTTAAAATTTTGACTTCGGCCAGCGCTATCTCCATGACGAAGGTATCCTAAAAGAAAATCTTTTTACCTAAGAGCAAGCTCTGCGGTAATTGTTGCACAACAGTAAACCAAACACTTTCTGTAGAATACAAGAATTCCACAACTTGTAAATCACAGTGTCGTACAATGTCGTCTACTATACAGCTTTTTTTTAATCAAATGGCTTTAAATAACAAAGTGCATTGTTCTTTGTCAAAAATAGTAACACAGTCTTATTGCCTTTAGTGTGCATACATAGGACACTGCACACTAACGTAGTAGATACTTGTCAATTGCAAGATGGGAACCATAACAAAATTAATGTGATGCTGTCTTAAGAAAAAAAAAAGAGAGAAGAAACTAGCAATGAAACCCATAAATCAAGCAAGCAGAGGGATTACTTCCTCATAGAGTTCTATTAAAGAAGGACTCACCCCCTGCTTAGAAAGAATGAGAATTTAGTTCACTAATGCACTGGCTTCGCTTTTCAGACCTGGAGGCTATGTTCATCTTTTATATACAGGCTGTTAGTTGATGTTATAATTTCAGTAAGGAACTCTTAATGGGGAAAGAGTCACACAGTTGGTTGTAAATATGTCTCTATGTATGTTTTTGACATCCACTAACAATGAACACTTGTTTTTCTTTGGGGGGCTGTATTTTGTATTCTTGGTATCAAGTGGCAAATTATCAGGTGCTACTCATTAAAAAGCAGCCACCCATCTGCACTAAAATAAGCGAAGGCTTAATATGATAATGAATAAAAAATATATACAAATCATTATAGTATAAATTAACATCAAGTGTATACATGGGCTGGGATCCTGTCCACTCATACACTATGCGAATTGTTTTTGAGCGGGGAGATTGAAGCAGGAGGAAGAGGAGGTTGACAATGACTGAAGATGACAGCTAATAGTGTGAAGACTGTCAGGACAGGCAGTGTATCTAAATAACCAGGTGCTACGATTTAGTTTCTGCCTGGTTAAACAGTGGAATAATTGGTCAAGTTAGCCAGTAATTAGACCGGCTCTGCCACACTGCATCTAAAAGCCCAGCGATGGCTTGACCATACTAATTGGGCTATTTATACCGAAATGCACTGACCAAGCTCACAGGCTTTCCTTCCAATTCGCTTTTCAGCACTTGTTTGTTTTTTTTCAGTGGGTACTCAGGACACAGCTCTGGACTTGCCCCTCTCTCCTCCTCCTCCTCCTCCTCCTCCTCCTCCTCCTCCTAAAGCCATTTTTCATTCCAGCTTGCGCTCAGTGAACTTCTGTCCTCTGCCCTCTTTGTCTTTGCCCGTCCGTCTGTCTCTCTCTTCTGTTTTTCTCCCGCTACTCCCTTATACACAGAAAATCCCTTTCTACCCGACTTTCTGTATTGCTAATCAGTGTTTTATGAATGCCAGTGTCTGTGCACAGGAATGTCTCTTTCTCGTGTGAATGCGGCCGTATTTTTAGTGTTCCTCTGTCAGTGTCTTGACGTATGTCAGTCAGACCTGCGTTTCCTGGGAGTGTGAATAATAGACCCAGCTGTAGAAACCAGACTGTCTTACACTCTGGAATACTTTGAATTCTCCTTTCTTCAGAAAAGTCACATTTTCTTCACACTGCCCCTGTCATTTCTGTGCCAGAAATGAGCTGCTACTATGAGAGGTCATCTCCAACTGTAGATCCCACCAATAGCTGTCTCACACTCCCACCTCTTTTGTGTGTGATGGCTTCTCTCTATTCTGTCTGTCTGTTGCTTGGTATCTCTACATCTGTATTCTCCCCCACTTTTATTATCCCTATATCTTCCCCCCTCTCTCCTGCTTTTCTTACACTCTTCTGTTTTATTATCAGTCTGTCTTTCTGTCCCCTTCAGGCTAACCCTCAAACCTCCATCAGGAGCAAACAAGGCTCCTTGACATTCAATTTCCTGCTTGCCACGTACTTCTCTATTGTATGCGCTTCTCCTCCTTTTCTAGGACTCTTTTTGTGTTCTTTGAATGGGTGGATGGATGTGGCATTGGACAAATAGGTGGTCTGATGGTTGAATGGCGATGGATGGGGAGGGGACCGGCCTGTAATTTCTTTATTTCTTTATTTATTTTTTTATGGATTTTTGGGTGTCAGCCATACTTGCTTTAACAGCAAGGTCACTTTGTGGGGATGCTTTGGGATTTTTGGCCTTGTTCTTGACAACGGTTTACTGAAAGCGATTTGAAGGTGTCAGCAGGAAAAACAGGAGAACAACAAGCATCCTTGTATTTATCTTGTGTCAGGCGCCTGGGACTCTTAATTGCAGTGTGAAATGTAAATGAAAACCAGGTAAAAAGTTGGAAGTTGTTTTAAGTTGACAGAAAAAAATTAAGTCCAAAGAATATTTTTTCTTGCATGCAAGAATTACTTCCAGTTGCTCTTCCCAAGGACCGTTTAGCCAGAACCAAAGCAAAATCACCAGTGTTGAAATTAAACCAATTAGAATCAATCCATCAACCTCTTCCGTGTATCCAATTCAGAGTTGCGGCTGTCCCAGCAAGGTACACCCTGAACAGGCTGCCGATCTATAACACAGAGAGACAGACAACCATTCACACTCACTTCACACCTACGTCCAGTTTAACCTAAGCTCATGCATGCATTTGAACTGTGGAAGGAAGCAGACTCCACATGGAAAGGCCCAACACTAGATTTGAACCAAGGACCTGTGACCACAGGACCTGCTGTGAGGTGACAGTGCTAACCTGTGCACCAATGTGCCACCCACTTTTAGAAATAATACAAAAATAATAAACTGCAGCTTTTCTTTAATCAAATGGTTACAAATGACAAGAAAGTGCATCATTTCTTGCCAAAAATCGGATCATAGCCTTATTGGTTTTAGTGTATATTAACCAGTCAGGCTTAGTGTTGTGTCACCTGCCCCACCTGACCTGAAAAGCCTAATGTAAAAGAAAAAGGAAACAGCCCTGTTGGGGAGTATGGCATAACTATAATTAAGTCTTTCTTAATGACAAAAAAGATTATAGCCTAGCCTAATCTTGATTTGATGATTCACTGAGCCCTCAGTTGGACATTTAGAGCACGTAAGTCGAGAACTAAAGAAGACTTTATAATGACTTCAGCACTGATGTTGACAATTAATCATAGCTGGTAATTTGAGCCACGTTCTGGAAACTGCTGAATCTGTTTATCAGTGCAAATTAATTCTTGTAACCTTGGTGACTGTCTTGTAACCTTGGTGACTTTCTCAATTCAGTCTCCGTCTTGTAGTCAAAAGTCGAATGTTAGAAAATCAATTTAATCCAAAATCAATTTAAGAACAGGATATGCTGCAACAATATTAACAGCAAAATTAACTAGCTCTTTATCTATTACCGGAACTTAGTCAGTATAATCCTTCACCCATCAGCACTCACTCTGGTAACACTGGCTTGGATGACTCCAGATTTGTTTATTACTAGACTGTTCTATCATGAATTGAGAACCAGTAATTAACTAACTACAGTATGTTCCAAAGCAGGCTATAGCTAACCAATTTTTCTCTTTGATTAGATTGCACTCCAGGCAGGTGAAAAACTGCAAGTCAGTCAGTCCAGTCTGTTGGAAATTACTTAGTAATTAGTGTGTGTGCGAATATGTGGGTGTGTTTGCGCTCATGAGCCTGCTTGTTTGTGTGTGTTTGCAGTGAGTCCTGTTGAGAGATAAATGAGTCTGGTTGACATTGTCTGGAACAGGTGGTGAAGTCAGCGGGGAAGACGTACAGACAACTCTCATGCACGCACGCACACACCGGCACTCCCAATTTGACTTCAATGCGGGTTTTTTGGCTTGTTTGAGAGTGTAGCCGGTCTGATTTGATAAAGAAGGAACAATAGGTTTTCATTGAATTGCTTCCATACTGAGTGGCTGATGTATTGATTACAGAGGCAGTGAAGCCACATTAAGCATTCACAGCATGTTTGATTTACAGATTTATTTTCCTTTTATGAACATTGCATGCTAGTTATTTGCCTCTGTGTGAATCAGTGTGTTAAAGGAACCATTCACTCTGAAATAAGTCTTTGTGACTTACATGATAAGAGTTCGTCATTTGTAAATATATGTGTGTGTGTGTGTGTGTGTGTGTGTGTGTTTTCAGGTGAGTGTAGTGCAAGACTCTGTGAACATCTCAGGCCAGAACACTATGAACATGGTGAGGGTTCCTGACTGCAGGCTGGCGGAGGAACTTGGAGATCTGTGGGCAAGCTCCAGATTCACAGACTGCTCCCTGTGTGTTGCTGGCCAGAAATTCCAGGCACACAAAGCCATATTGGCAGGTGAGAATATGCTTCGTCACATGAGTAAAAGGTTATTGCTACAATCTTATATTTAGTCTTTGGGTGCTGGAAACTTGGTTTAAAGCAATGCATCGACTGCTTTCTTGTTTCTGTGAAGATAAAATGCCTTTAATCAAGCTTGTGAATAATATATAATTTAAGACAGTTAGAATTTTTGATAAAGTAATGGTCCCACAAAACATTGTACTGTAAGTTTTAATGTCTTTGCTCTAATAGTCTAAAACATCACTCTTTAGGAGCAAGTGTGTAATGTTTGCAGTGTTTTTCATACTAACAGCTAGTATTTTAAGACTAGTGGCAACATTTGGTTGATTCTTTCCTTTTTGACAATCTCTTTGTGATCTAATTTGTTTCTGGGTTTTGTTCTTTTTGCACAGTATTGCAGTGTTAAACAGTGTTGCACTTAGTTCATATTCAGATTCTAATTTTTTTCTTTGATCGTAATACAATTCAGAAACACACCTGATTTAAATTCGGGATGCTTCCTTCAAGATTACAGTATCTGCTTGAGCAGCTCTGCAGCATCTCCAGTGCATCTTTTTAAATTGGTTCCTGGAAATTCGGACCACTTACATGTTTGTGATACGCGCTTGATTTCCTTCAGTTTATGAAAACGGTTGAATTTCATTTTAGGGAAGATGATAAAGTTGCACTGAGTGCTGAGTGTGGTCATCTGTTATTGTGGCCAAATAACTCCTGCCTTTTTGGTAAGCTCTGTGTACAGTACCAGTCAAAGGTTTGGGCACACTCACCCTGAGTGCGTCCAAACCTTTGACTAGTACTGTAGGTGCACTATGGCACAGATTGCAATTTAGTTGATTTGCCGCCACGTTTTAGGTTATTAATGGACGACAACAACGAGCATGTTTAGGGTCCCCCTTGTGACTTGAGCACTCCCTTCAGACTTGGACACTGCTGTCACTTACAGTGAAAACTGCTGTTTGGTCTCTGGGTCATAGCCGCGGACCCAGCTCTGATCACCGATCTTCTTCTTCTTATGCTCCCTGTAAGGGTCCCCAAGGTGCATCATCTGCCTCCATCTCACCCTGCCCCTAACATCCTCCTCTGTCACACCAACCCTCTGAATGTCCTCTTTCACGAAATCCACGATTCTTCTCTGTGGTCTTCCATTTTTCAGCTCCATTTTCAATGGCAGCTCCATTTTCAACATCCTTTGTCCATAATATCCACTATCCCTCCTCTGCACATGTCCAAACCATCTCAGCCTCTCTTAGTCCAAACCAGTCAACCTGAGCTCTCCCTCTGATATGTAATCCAACCCCCACCTTAAACCCATCTGTAACTCCTACTGCACACCTCAGCACTGTCTCTCTCTCCTCATACAGTATATGTCCTGCATCACCCTCATATACTTCTCTGACAATTTGCTCTCGCTAGCTCTACAAGGACCCCATGCAGCTCCTTCTGACCTTCTCTATGCTTCTCCATCAGCTCTATCAGAGCAAACATCACATCAGTAGTGCTCTTTCTCGGCATGAAGCCATACTGCTGTCCCTCAATATGAGCTAGGTCAGCTTGACTCAGAAGTTCAGGTTTACTCTCAGAGCAGGTTTGAAATTGCAGATGCACACGTGTAAATAGTCAGAACCAGATTTAAAGGAAGTGGTGGTCCAGTGGTGCACAAAGAGGTGGCCTTGAAGGAGAGATTGGCCATATTTAGGTAAGGTATTTTTTTATGGGTAGAGTTGCAGAACTTTGCAGTCACACCTTGTTTACTCATACCTGATGGTAAAGGAATATAATACCTATGGCAGTGTTAAAATTAGTCTGTAGTCTGCAGCCCTGTGCTTACAGTAAATATTAAAATTTGAAGAAAAAAGTAATTCAATGATGGAATTCTAAGAATTTAATATAAATATAAAGGATTGGTGGATTAGACTGCAGTGTTTTATCAGGGCGGTGGAGTTTGTTATTATTCATGGAGGAGTTTGTCATTATTCCGGGCTTCACTGGAGAGTTTTAGTTTCGCTATGAATGCTGTTACAGAGGCTTTTCCACTGTGACGAGAACTAAATTCTGGGGGAAATACTTCATCAAATTTTTAATTTTAATGAATAATTTTGCTTGCCATGGGGATGGTTAAATTTGAATACATTGAATATCCGTATTCGCTATTGACACCTTCAGCACCTGCGTGTCTTCATTGGCCTCCAGGAATTCATATTGATGAAAATAAAGTTTCGCGCACACGCATAAACTTGTTTCAGATATTGGCACTTTGATGACAGCCAGCATCAGCTAGTGAAAAGTTTGAAGAAACTGGTGAACTGTGTGTCTCTGCGGAGACGAGGGGAGGCTGTTCATTATTGGATTTGTTGAAATGTGTGTGTGAGGAGCCATTTTAATTATGTGCTGCTGTGGTTTGGGGTCTTCCCCTTTCTCTCTTGCTGCCGCTCTTTCTCTCTCCGCTCAGTCCAGATGACGTACCTCCTCCGCGTTACTCCCCCTCTAGGCTGTTCCCGTGACAACTCTCCTGTCCGTTAATCGCCGTGGAGACGGACAGAGTGGGATCAAACGACAGAGGGAGAGTAACTCAAATTGGCTGTACATTGGCCATGTGATCTTTGTACCACTCAGTCTCTTAGCTTCATTTAGTGTCCTTTTCTGTCTCCCCTACTTCATCTTATTTCTCTTTTACTGTCAGTTTTCTATTTTTCCTTCCGTTTTTCATTCTTTCTCCACCTTTCCTTTTGACTGGATTCTTTTAATATCTCTTTCTAAATGTTAAGTGTCTTCCTGGTGGTCTTCCCACTGGTCTTCACTTCTTCGTGTTTGTCTCTCCTCTCAAATCGTGCTCAGTTCCCCTTTCTCCCCATGTCCATCTGTTTCCTTTCTTCCTTTCTCCTCTCCATCCTTTCTTTACCGTGACCCTCTACTTTATTCTTTCTCTCTTTCTCTCACCCACCCTTTTGCTTTGTTGCTGCAGTATGAGCTCACCAGCTGCACCACACAGACTTGGTGTAGGTTTGTTCCCAGAGTCCTACCAGGGCATTCAGTGCAAAGTCTGGTTTCAATGCAGATATTATGACAGAGAGCTGTGTGGACTCAGGATCAAGTCATTAAAGAGTAACAGCACCAAACTTTTTCAAACTTTATCAAAGATCCAAAGGAATCAGCACTGATATCATGCCCCTTATGATTGCCATAAAATGCAAATCTACTGCTGTCTTTGGCATTTTGTAGCATTTCTTAATATCCTATAATGTGGATCCTAATGAACAACAGGACCCTCTTTTATGAAATGTTTATAAAAACGTAATATGTTAACTGTATGGACAAAAGTACTGGTATGCCAACGCATTACACCTATCGGCTGCTCAGTGATGGAAACCCATGCCACGAAGCTGCTGGTGCACCGTGTTTGTGCTGATGTTAAAGCCAGAGGAAGGTTGGAACTTTGCAGTTACGCACTGTGCGCCTCAGCGCTCGGTGACCCTGCTCTGTAACCTTACATGGTCTGCTGCTTCCTGGCTAAGTTGCTGTGGTTCCTAAATGCTTCCATTTTGCAGTAATACCACTTACAGTTGATTGTGGAATGTCTTCACACACTGACTTGTTGCAACGGTGGCAGACGGACTACGTGGCTAGGTGCTTGATTTTAAACACCTGTGGCCATGGGACTGAAAACACCTGAAGATTACGAGGTCTTGCTCAGTGCTTTTGTCTGTAGATTTTCATGCCAGTTTTGTCAAATTATCTTCTCTGCTGTGATAAAAGGAATCAGTTCTTTCCCTACATAAAAATACTGTGTCATGCCTGATGTGACACATTATTCTGACCCTGAGGAGCAACATGTCATAAACAACATGCATGAAAATATTAAGGAACCCGCTGTTAGCTATTTTTTTATTTGTTGGATTTGAGTTACAACTGTAGCAACAGTTTCTGACCTTATAGCCTCTATGTCCATTGTTAATGCTCATTCACTTATACAGTATTATAGTTATTTGTGGCTTTGGCAGTTTTAATGGATGATACCACGCTCCCCAATGAGTAATT
>JAVDPK010001159.1:299651-336622 GCA_034780415.1 Cichlasoma orientale
ACACACACACACACACACACACACACACACACACACACACACACACACACACACACACACACACACACACAAAATGAAAACAATGACAGGTGTACTATTGCAAATGTCAGATTGGATAGGTAGGTATGTATGTGTGCAACTAATGATGCATACTTTAGTAAGAACCTTGTAAGTAATATTTCTGTAATGGACAGTGTGACCACCTATCTGCTGCAAGAAAGAGCTGCCTTTAATAATTCCTGTGAACAGCTTATTAAAATTGTAAAAACTATATTATTCATGCATTAGTTTTATTCATTAATGAAGTCAGCTCTTAGAACTTTTACGTCCCTTATAAAATAGAAACAGAACAACACCGCCTATAAATAGCAATGCAATTATTTAACATACTATGACCTTTGAGGGGATATTTGACCATATATTGCTCATGATATCCCAAGTAATCCACACAGATAGTATCATCTGTGACAGGCGAGGGAAGCTCAGGCCTTGGGGCAGAGAAATGGAAGGATGAAGTGACAGGGGTAATGGATGTACAGAGGGATGAAGAGTGATCGGGTGTCATACAGGTGGGATAGGACCAGACAGATAGCGAATGAAGGAGAAATGGAGGATGGATGGCCAAAGCACCTCAGACATTGACAGCATTGAGAGATTTGTCTTCTTTGCACACCATTTGTCTCGGGTCTTCTTTTCCACCATGTCTTAGCGAGTTAAATCTCATAAAGCTCTGACGATGCAGTGCAGCAGTGTCGTTTTGCTGCGATGCTGGAACTGCTCGGGAATGTAACTAGTCGCCAGTTTAGGACAGTCCTCCACTCTGATAGTTGTCTTCGGGATTACAGGAAGGGCACAAACAAATAAACTGCAATCCATAATGAACTGTTTGCTCATAACACCGGATGTAGAAATTAGAGTAAAATAAGAAGTAGACAAGGGAGTTTAGTCACACACAGACACAATTACACACATATATATGAGCTGCTAATTGCTTTGTGTGCTCCAATCTGTCGTGCGAATGTGCCGGTGCAATATTGCAGTGCTGTGGGTGTTTGCCCGGCTCATAACTGCAGACCAATGTGGCGGAGACAAGCTCATATATTAAGATAACCCTGAAACGGAATGGAATTGTATTTCCCTGGCGGTTCAAACGACTTCTGTGGTTGTAAACTGATAGTGGATGAGATTTGGCTTTAATGAAGCAAGACTTATTGTGCACAGTGCAACAGAGGAAGGTGCATGGGTGTATATGTTTCATTATCCAAGGGTGCGTTTGAATGCGCATGTGTATGTGTATGTATTCATTTTTTTCCTTAACAAGCAGCGCTGTCATCTATAGCCGCATGTTTGCTCGCGCTCTCACGGCAAATGTTATTGTATCGCCATTTTTCTTGCTTTGAGGCTAGAGTGTGTGTCTGAAGGCTGTGATTTATTTTACGTGAAATAATCAAGTGCAAGGTTTTTATTTTGTGCTTGTCCCTGGTGTAATCTTTTTCAAGGTTGTGTGTGTGTGTGTGTGTGTGTGTGTGTGAGAGTGTGAGTGTGTGATCTGTTCATTAGAATCTTCCCCACTGGCCTGCCTCTAATGAGACCTGTGGAGCCACGAGGTGATGGAGACTTTGAGCGGGAGAGGTGTAGGCTGAATAGTATGAAAGAAAAAATGCCACAAGGCACGCAGCTCTTGGGTTAATAACTTATGTGTTTTTACATTTTACGTTAGCCTGATCATTGGTGTCTAAGACCTTAAATTTACTGGGATTTATTTCTAATCAGGGATTTCAAACCAGTTTAAACCAGCCACATTCTAAAATCTTGCTGGTAAGTGAGCTAAAACATTTTTCCTCCAAAATATCCTCCTCTAAAGCTACCTCGTGCACTTTAGCAATGACTGAAATTCCATCTGGAATTATTAGCTCAATATCTAAGCACCACGGAAAATGTTTCGCTACCCATCTTCCTCTGGAGTTTTAATCCTGTAAAATGGGCTGAGGATAAACAGTGTAATGGAAGAAGAGATGAGTGAAAATAAAAGGGGCTGTGAGAAGAGCGGTGCTTTAATGTTTCAAGAGTACCATTTGGTTTTTGCACAGTGAATACAGAGAGTAGAGTGGGAAAAATCACAGATCACAGATCTGCTAGCACAGCTGTGTGATCATATGCCAGTGTTCTGGAGTGATAGAATATATGTCTTGCTGATGGTACTAGATTAAAAAAAAAAAAAGAAACATAAATGCTAATACCAGAGTCCTTTTAAATTGAGATATTTCACTGTAAAACATAAATGATAGCAGTGCTGTTTTAAAAAAAAGTTTTATGTTGAACATGTGGAAAAGCAACAAAAGTCGGAATATCATCAGTTATCAGTTATTTTATCTTTTGTTATTAGTAACTAATTACAGAAGATAAAATATTATAAAATAACAAAAAAACAATACCACTGACTATACAAAATGTTTACTTTGGAGGTAGGTTTTTCTTTTTAAAGATTGCTTTAGGCTTACTTCATAAACCGGAAAGCACATAAAACAAATATATAGCAAATGGATGCAGCCTTTGCTCTGATAAATGCTTACAACGACAGATGCTGGAATTGCTTTGCACGAAATAAAATAAAAATTGTATCTGAAGAGTTACAACAATAGTTTTCGGGTAAAAACATGGAGAAGAAAAATGTACAGTTATAGAATATAATCCTTTGAAGGGTGAGCCCAGACAGAGTGAGAGAAGAGAGAGATGCTGAAGGACATCGCAGAAAAAGGGGAAACAGGGTTGTCTTATGAGCGCTGGTCCATTTGTTACCTGTGCATGGGTAAATGAGAGCCTTCTTTTAGCCTCGTTAAGCATGATGCACTGCCTTGGCCGTTGGCACGGTGCTGATTAAAATTTACCCTCCAGAGTTTGGGGGAGCGTCTAGCTGAGGCTGCACTCCTGCACTCCTAAAGCAAATGGGCCGAAAGGTCACGGCTCGGCGACCCCTACTGCCATGCCTTATTTATTTAGGTTTTTAGCTTTCTTCCACTGAGATAGAGGGAGGAGAGAAAATCTTGATTCATTCTCATACACTGAGTGTATAACACAGGCATCGTCCTACATCTTCAGTTCTGCAGCGGCTGTCTGTTTGAAGTTATTAAATGAACTGTATTTAAAATTGCTTACACAGATTAATTTTATGCTTGGATTTTGTTTTTCCCCGATCTAAGACATTTAATAAGTCAGTGGCCATGCTCAAATGCATAAAAACGCCACAACACAATGGTGGTCTGGGTTGTCTTTGAGCAAAGTCTAGGTGGGCTCCATGGGGTTATCCACGCCAGAATTTGAAAGTCAATTGCCCCATATGCTGGTAGCTGAACAAATATTTAAAGTTGTACTAATCAATACTTGCTGGTCACGTGTCAAAGTAAGATCCTTCACTTTGATCCACACTGGTGTCTCAAATATCTGTACTCGGTTTAAAAAAGGGGATGAATTCTAACAATTTTGTTCTTTTATTCCAGTGTAATCTATGGTTTAAAATGAAATGAGACGGGCTCAGTGGTATTTTCTCTATTTGCAGATTGGATCAAAGCTCTGAAAGGAATTATGCATTGTGACAAAACCAATGGAAACCACTGAGAATTATGCAATTATCCTCAATATATCTGAAGTATGTCTTTTAGTTTCTTATTTGTGGTTTTCTGACCACTTCCAGCTGCATTAAACCATCCCCTTAACAACTAGCAACTGCTAGGGAAAAATTTGTATTCCCTAACCAGTTGCGAGTGGTTGCTGGAGGGTTGCTGGCACTTCGATCAACCCCCATTCACACAGGTCTAGAGACCAGTCAGTGAAAAATGTATATTCCTCGATTGCGGGAGGTTGCTTGCTGTTGCTAGGTGAAATTGGTTGCAAAGTGGTAAAAGATGCTATACTGAAAACCTCCCTGCGAAAACTTTGGTTGGTAGCAGATTGCTGTGGTCACCAATTGCTTGCTAGGCGGTAGTGAAACTGTGAAGAGTGCGACACAAATAGAGACCCTCCACCTTCAAAGTAAAAGGTGGAGGGTCGGCTGAAATCAACGCATGCTTTGAAGACAAATGATCCCAGTTTCCAGTTTGTGTTTCACTTTTTCAATTTGCATGACTGCCCATTGATTAGTTAGCAAGTGTTTGCAAACAAGAGCGTCTTCCATTGAAACTATGGGCGTCTGTGGCAATCTGCTTGCGACCAAATCGGGGTTTTTTTTGGTGCAGTGTCCTCTTTGTGACCGATTTCACCTAGAGACAACCAGGAACCTTCAGCAACCAGTTGCCAACCAGTCAGGGAATACACATTTTTCACTAGCAACCAAAGGTTGCCAGAGGGTCACCGACTGGTCTGAAGGCCTGTGTATCTGAGACTTTAACTGAAGACACTTTGTCCCGTCTCTCTCTCCCCTCAGGCAGAGGCTGCCCCTCCCTGAGCCTGGTTCTGCCAGGAGGTTTCTTCCTGTTAAAAGCGAGTTTTTCCTGTCGCCAAGTGCTTGCTCATAGGGGACCGTTTTGACTGTTGGGTTTTCTTTGTAATTATTGTAGGGTCTTTACCTTACAATATAATGTGCCTTGAGTTGTGCTTTGGTGCTATAACTAGACAGTGACTGTGACAGCTATTGATTGTTCCAGACAGTGACTTTTTTTTGTTGCATCATATAGGACCAAATTAACAATACTGAAATATTAAGAGAAGATTCTCTAACATAGTCCATGTTTAGTTTGTGGGATTACCAAAAATATCACATGAACAAATATAAAGTCATTTATGTTCTTGGGTCTAAATGTTCATCCAGATCACAGGAACACAATTCACACGGAGCCTAGCTTGCAACTTTAGGGATATATCGCTGCTCGCTTCTAAAAACTCACATCATCAGTCACCTACAGAAGACCAGATAAACTCTGCTAGCTCTGAGTAAAGAATATCTGTTACCAGAAGGAGGTAAAGCTTGGAGACAGCAGACACACACTTTTAATCTCTTTCCTTGTATCATCTCTTTTCCTCATCTTCTTCTCTGCCTGTTTGGATTTGTTGCTTGAAACTCCTTGACAGGTACAAACATCACCTGCATAATTACTCTGTCAGAGTCATTTCTGGCTCGGAATTTACAGATTTGTGTTGTGAAAAAGAGCACTTTTAAAGGTGGGTTTCGTCATTAAATTACACTTGTCTAGTCGGTCTGCGGCACGCTGCCTACGCGGAATTGTAGCGTTAGGAATAGTCAGTGTCATTTTGGTAAGAAAAATGTTCTCAATATCAGCAATCCGAACTGTTTTATGATTGCACGTTTTAATTGAATTCTTTTCACTTCAGCTACTTTGACCTACCTTGTTGACGTCTGAGTCACAGAGTGATTTTCTTCTTCCAGCATATGTTTTGCCAGCAACAACAGAGTTATCTTGGTTTATTCAGCTGAAAGTGATGACTAATACAGTTATAGTATAGCAGATTATTATTTTTTTTTTTTTGAGGAACTGAATTCTCTTGTTATGTCCTCTGATTGCTTTTTAAGAAATATTCTGTGGTCTTCTTTATCCTACATTTGAGCCCTTGCATTAAAACATCACCACTTCTCACAACACTGGATCCGTGTCAGATACGGGTTCCTTAAAGGGAAAGGCTCTGTCGGTAAGTATTACTCTGCCTTAGATTTTATCTTCTCTCATGAATCATCCCCCCAGCGCAGCACGTTTGCCGTGTGGGATCTTCACTTGATGCTTCGCAGCATCGACTTTCAGGGGGCAGCACTAAACAAGACTAAGGGGATTATTTACTAAGCCTGATGCAAATTTCTGTCAGGAGTGCAAAATATTGTGTTACTGCATTTTTTAATTTAAGTGGGGGTATTTATTAAGACTAAAGATGTAAATGAGCCTTGCTGCAGTTTATCAGATTTGGATAAACTACAACTAAATAAATTATGCGTGGCTGTTCTGATAGATGCTGTAATTGCACACAGAATAAATTGCTTCCTGATGAACTTGGGATCGGGGTGAAAGAGAAGACTCTTCTTGAAAAGTATGCTTCCAAAGACAAGAGGGAAGGATCTGCTGTAAGCCATTAAAAGTCTGTCTCACCCCTGTGTGTATACTAAAACTACAGAGTTCAATTTTAGAATTTGACTTGAAAGAAGAGCAGCAAAAAAAAAAAGCCTCCTGAAGAGCCATCCTGCTGTGTGAGGGCTCTACAGCACCGGGCTGAACCATATGCTAATATCACCATGCTGACATGCTCTGAATGGCAATGCTATTGTCCTCACCTTTACCATTCTTACCATGCTTGTTTAGCATGCTAACAGTGATCCTATACATGTATGGATATCTGCACAAAACCTGACCAGACATCCAATAAAGAGACAGACTGCACAGCTCTAGCTCTATAACCATAATGCAGCTTAAAAAAAAAAAATTAACATTGCACATTTTGTGTCCAGTCTATTTGACAAGCTGCGACCTGATGCATCACAGACCAGTTGGGTTGTGAAACATGAGCAAACTGTATCCTCCTTGACATCATGCTGCGTGATTCATGCTTTTTGAGGCCCTGAAGTTTCAAACAGTTAACTCTTTCTGCCATTTGGAGTCCCGGCTTTTAACTGGACTCAGTATTTGATCCCCGGGGAGACGTCTGACATTGCTTTCCTCTCGCCTCTGATATTCTCAATCCAATCCCCCTTCCCACTTTCTGTTCTTAACACCTTCCTTTGCATTGCACTCGTTCCTTCAACACTGCTCTTCTCTCACATCAACCACATCTTTCCCAGTGTCCTTTCCCCCTCCACAGTCAGCTACCTTCCCCCTGCAACTCATTTATCACTCCCTGTAGTCCCCATCGTCTTCTTTGTCTCTTTTCTCCTTCTCTTTCTTCTCCATCGCTTGTCTCCCCCCCCCCCCCCCTTTTTGGTTCTAGGTCCGGGTCTGGTAAGGTGTAATTGGGTTGTGCTCTGTTAGCGAGCTGCTGGGAGAAGAGCTTTAATCTTTAGTCTCGCTTAAAATGTAAAGCAAACGCCGGAGGCTTCAGGACACAGCCGAGATTTTTCCCTTTTACCACACACGTTTGCATATTCACCTTCTTTTATAAAGACACAGCGCATTAATAACATACAGTATAGGGGATTATTCACTTGCTGCCTTACTCAAGCATGAGTCTACCAGAACACACTGGATTATACACACAAACTGCACACTTGTCAAATGTTGTTCTTGAGCAAGGCTAGCTCTCACTTTCAGTGTCAGTGCTTTCAAAAGACAAGTATATAGTCTGATTCTGCCCACAGCAAGTAAAGCGCATTAGTGCTCTCCAGGTGGTGTGTTGACTAGATAATGAGCGTTGAGGTAATTGATTGGGGGTTGTAATTAGTGGTTAGCTGTCACTGATTAATCACAGTCCGCTACTTCCAGCGTTACCATCTCTGGCTCTCAAGTTGTTTTGAGCATGTGTGTCTGCTTCACTGTGCAGCAATCGAGCCTTTATTGTGATCGTCTCGGAGCTTAGCTCTGACCTGGCCAACCAAACACACTCAAGCTCACGCTCTCCTTTCCCCCCCCCTTCCCTTTAAGCATTTATTAATTGTTCATTCTCTTTCTTGTTGCAGTTTCAGCTGTTTGGTTTACCTCATTTTCTCTCTGACATCCCCGTATCCCTTCAGTCGCTCTCATTAGAAATATATAAATAAGTGCGAGGCTGCGCTCCCCGCTCGGTCCTCGAGGCGATCCTATTGTCATTTGTGATTAGTGCTGGTTTGTCAAATTAGCCCACTTTAATCTCACAATTAAATGATCTAATAAGTTTTGCAGTTGTATCAGATGAAAGTTTTGTAAGTGACTCATTTGTATGCTGAAGCTTGTGAAATCATTTCTGTTAATGGGATAATTCCGGTGCTAATCAGCAGTTTTTTCTCAGATGAAGTACTGCTGAGCTTCCTGCTATATCTCCAGATTACTGACAGATAGCCACACTGCACACTAATATAACACAGAGCTTCATCAGAGAGACAAAAATGATTCATCTCTGTGTGTGTAGGTACACACGTGTGTGTGTGTCCATTTACTTATAGACTCGTCTGGACATGTTTATGGTTTGATGAAATATAGCTGGTTTGAGGCCAGACTCCAGGTTGGCAGTGTCGTGGAAACAGGTAGAAACCAACAGTCTCTTAATTTTCTGAGTTTTATTGATACACAGATGGGTGACAGATTGAAGGAAAAACCCTTGGCCTCTCCAGTGGGGATCTGGTGGCTCTGTTTCTGTCACGATTTGGATGTAATTTTTCCCATACAGGGTTTCCTTTATCCAGTGTTGGGGTTGTTATTACACATGACTTTGGTAATGCGTTATATTACTTAATTACTTCCTAGAAAAAGTATTCCTTACCCTACATTACATTACTTTTGCGTTACTCCATAACATGTCACGTAATTACCAGCTAACAATGTAAACCTTAGGCTACAGTCCCACACACACACTGGCACAGATCCCCATCCCAGTGAGGATACACACACAGGATCTTTCTTTTAGTGTTTAAGTTTCAACACACAGCCGACAACGCACAGTTGAAAACCAGCCCGAAGAGACTGTACTCTACTGGAGAGGTAGAAATAAAGGCTGCAGTACTACAAATCCGACTGCTCATCACTGCCTTTGTTACCTGTTGAAAATCACTCTGGGTTCTTTGCTAGCTTTGTGTCAGCATGCTGTCTGTGTAGATGTTTGCAAAGAGCTGGTGTTGTGTTACAGTAGGAGCACGAAAAACTGCAGTTTTGTCACAGCCGCTGATGGCTGCTGGAAGTGCCACGTCTTTGTTGATGCTGTTATTTAAAGCGTGTTTTAAACGCGTTATAGATTCTCTGCTGAGGGGATTTGCTTTATATGAACTAAAACCGCTGAATAACGTGCAAACTGTGCGTTGCGCTGCCACTGCAATGTGCACGTATTAATTTAGTGGTGCAGAAAATGTATAAATGTTGTTATATTTGATTCTAATCTGCTGGTAAGTCTCTTTTGCGCTGCTGGAATTGCCGGTAGTGGAATACAGAGCACGCACCGCGAATACCACTCAATGAAATTAATTTCGCTTTGATCTGCTGACAAGCTAAGGTGATTTCCACGTCTTCCTTTATTAGGCTGTGGGACAGTAACATTTAATGTTTAAAGTTCTACTGCGCAGACGTCACCTTAGAAATAAACAGAAGCACTGAGAGCGCACTCGGTGATAAAATAATGATTAAATGATTAAAATTGATATTTTAATGCCCTGTGCAGTAAATCCCGCGATTAACGATTTTTCTGCAGCAATAATCTCTCGTCTTATTTGCAACAGTGGCACATTTTACCGTTATATTTTTTTATACTCTTTACAGATTTTTTAATCATCATTTTATCACCACCACCATCTGATAGCGTCTCTGAAGAAGGCGGTACTCATAAGGATGATTTTTGTGCAGAAGAAGAATCATATCAAAAGCCCCTTTTTATGTGAACAAAGCAGAGATTCTTAATAGGGTATGAACCACGTCGCCTTAGGTGGGAATCTTGTGACTTTATTCCGCCCCTCCACCCTCCAAACGCAGACTTTGCAGCTCTTTAAAAGAAGGCCGGAATCTCTTGCTGTCTAATATTGCCTTGACCAGTGTGCCAAGGTGCCAGTGGCAAAGTGCACTTTGTCTGCATCTCTGTGAAGCCAGCAGCATCTGACTGAGTGGTAGCGTTTAAAGCCCTGGGATGACATTCGGTAAAGAAGGAGGTAAAATTGATTTCACAGTCACTGTTAGGTTTAGGTTGAAGCAAAGGTTTGGGGTTAGCCATGTGGGAGACTGGTGACAGAGAGGAGAACGCATTAATGAGTGTCCCCACAAATATAGAGGAAAAGATTTGGTGTGTGTGTGTGTGTCTGCTCACACGTGAAGAGAGAAGGGAGTGGGACAGAAAATCCCTCATTTCACCACTGTGCAGAGGAATGCCAGCATGATGTATGAGGTCACTCGTCCTTCAAGAAGCTTTGCTCTAACCGCTTTTATCAGGCGTGCCGTTCCCTCGGCACACGCACGTACACACAGCCTCGCAAACAAGTCTGCGTGTACCTGAAAGGTCACTGTGAGGAATGTTGGTCCATCATTTTGGCTATTACCCTTCATTAGTTGCAAAATATCTCTGTCCAGCTGACTCTGTGAAATAGTTGCTGCTTATGAGACACTGCTGTCAGGACCTCATGAATTCTTCAAACAGCCGATTGCCCTCTTCTGCAGGAGTCCGCGATCATTCAGGTGAACTGATGGGTCCGAGCTGAAGTCATCACACATTCTCCTCACACTTGGCTAAGGTGAGTTTGTGTGTCAGTCCTCATCATGACAGCATAACACTCCCACACTTACACACACACTCCTGCTTGGTTAAAAATTCCATCAAAACCTCTAAAGCTGATGCGGTTTTGCCTGTTTTTTTCCCTCTTTTGTTTATATACGGCTGTATTCCTTCCTTTATTTACGTTCAGTTCAAAGTTTTCATTAAAATGCAAAGGATTTTTGCCTTTCTCACTTATTCCCCCTCAATCTGCCAATTTCCCCTCACTGAACTTGAGAATTATCTTGGCTTGTAAGGCTTTTCAAGTTTGTCTTTCTATGTTTCTCACTCATTCCCTCTCTTACAAGTGCTCCAGGGGTGCGGTTATTTCTCAGTGGGAGAAATCCAAATATCTGCTGCACTGGCCCAATTACTCATCCTGACTGTTACTGTGAACTTTATGCTTTATATTTTGGCATTAGAGCTATAAGTCATTTACTTGCTGTTGTGGATCACCTTGTAATCATCTGCCCAAGAAGATCGCATAGCTAACTATTTTTCATCTCATAATCATGACTGAGTGAAAATTATAACAATTAAATAACGATAAAAAAAAACTTGCCTTACCACTTAGAAATATGATGGTGTGGGCGGCTTCTGATTCCTTCTGACTCCTTATGAAAAAAAGGAAGAAAGATAGATATATGTTTTTTCTTTTATTGGTCAAGGTTAATTAGGGGCAAGACATGCATAATAAGCTTCATATCAAAACTATTTTCAAAGTGCTTCATAATAAAGAAAACAGCATAGAAAATCATTACAATGGAGGCAGCAGATTATGATGGCAAGGCAAACTTCTCAGCCTCAGACACTCCAATGAAGACTTCTCCGCCATGCAGGTGTATGTTTATGACGGGTCCATGGCCAGTTATTTTGTGGAATGTGTGTTATATTTTAACACAAAACAAAGTGATTTGTGTTGCGTCAGTGAACCGCATCATCCTGAGATCCAAAGTGAATAATAAAAAAAAATGGATGAATTACAGTAGCTGCATAAAGGTATGTGTGCAGTGATGGGGATAATAATAATAATCATTGTGCTGTCGCTCCAGCTAATGACCATGAGCATGATGCCTTGTACAATGTGCTGCAGTGCTGTATTGATGTTAATATAGCGTGTGTAATTGCAGTGTGTCTGGAGTTTAAACAAATATTTGACCATAGATTAAAGCTTTGGAGCATAACTTATCGTGCTCCTAATTTGGCATTACTGTTCTGCAGTTTTTTCTTTTAAATATAAAAAAATTACCATTTCTTCATCATGTGTCACAAACACAACATAGCATGGTTAACCAAAAATAAATAAATAAAAAAATCAAATAAATGGCATTGTGAAGGCTTTCATAAAGTGGCCATACGGTAACTAGGTTGGATCACTCCTGTGCTGCAGCAATCAGTGCTGCTCCTGTGGGAATCCATTAATACACAGCTGACAACATGACGCACACTATAAACCAGAAACAGTGGGGAGAGATTGTGCTGGTTGATTAAAATGAAGGATTTCACAAAAGCTGCTTCAGAAACACGTCTCATGACTGCACACTGGCAAAGGTATTATATATAACCCTTCAGTACTGAAGAGTTACTTATAAAAGGGCATGCTGCGGTTTAGATAGCCAGCAGTGGGTGTGAATAGTTTCTGTTGATGGAGTATTTAGAGCAGCTTACGCGGAGTCCGATGAGGATTCTCTGCTTTCTTCCAACTTTTTCCTCCTCCTTCTTTCCTCTGTGTTCAGGAAAAGATGTAGCTCAGATCTCTGTTGGACCAAACATCTGTTCAGCCTCTGTGGAAGTTCAGGAGGAGTGTGAAATACAACTTTAGTGTTGCGTGTGCAGCTTTTTTATTCATTAAGTTATTTTTGAGTAGCCCGTGCGTGGGTATGTGCATATATGGGCCTGTTAATGCCCCAAAGAATTAAAGAATTATTCTAGAACAATAAAGAGAAGGAAGTGTGACACAGTGTGACACACACTCTTCGGCCACCAGCAGCACCCAGACATACAAATGGACCATGTAGAGTTGGAGTGGGATTGCAGAGTGCGTAAAAGTCGCCAGTGCTCTGCTGACTCAATAACTGCAGCATTCCAAACGTCCTCTGGCCCATAAAAACTGTGTGCTGGGAGCTTCGTGGCCTTTGTTTCCAGAGCTCCACTAAGGGCAGCACAGGTGGCCCATTACTTTTGTCATTGTAGTGTAAAGTTTCTCCCATGTCAGGAGAACCGTGTGAGAAAGTTCTTCTTTCTTGCGTTGTACAAAAGTGCAACTTCAGATGTTCAGATTTTAATCCATAATAGAGGCACCTGATATATCGCAATGTAAATGTAAAGCATGGCAGTGATTGTAAACATACAGCCAGAAACCTAAAGAACAACAAGGAGTCGTGCAGCCCCAATCTAACAGTCAGCGATTAAATGAAGAGAAGAACGGGGCAGAGTTCTTCGAGATGCTGGCAACAAACTTTGTTGAAAAACTGTGCATAAGTGTATGAGAATGAGCTCTGCTTTAGTTAAAGGTCACACACACCAGATGCTGATTTGATTTCTTTATCTTTACGGAACAATCTGTAAGCTTATTTAATAGAAAACTTTTCATAGGTATTTTCATTTTTTTCTGAGAAACATCTTCACTTTAATGCATCATTTTTCTTTTAGCTCTTTAATGTGACCAAAGTGCAGACTAGTTGGACAGAGGTGAGAAGGTGATTTTTTTACTTACACAAATTTACATTTAATGCAGAACAACCTATGAAAATGGCACAAGTATTTGATTTCATTGTGATACATTTTAAGACATTTAAAAAAAATTTGCTGATGAGCTGCATTTATGTTTTTGCTCCATTCAAAGTGCTCAAAAATTCATACAATGACGGCAGCACACGAGCATCGAGAGCTTTCGGCGTTCACCGCCTAAAGTTGCTTGAGAACGCTTGAAATCACACCGCAAACCGTGCAATTAGTAGACTGCTCGGTCTACCTGTGGAGCCAAAACACCCAGTCCATCCAATCCATCCATCCACCAAATGTGGCATACAAGATAAAAAATACCTTCCCGCGGTGTTCCTCTTTTTCTTTGTAAATAAAGAAGCCGTTTGAGGAGAATGTTTCTACTCTGTAATTGTTTTGAGGGATTATTCTGCTGTGCATTTCAAAAAAAGAATGAATGGCATTGTTTAAACCATTCATTCAACACTGGAAAACAAACCAGCTGTCATCAAATAACTGAAATGTTTTAAACTAATATTTGACAGGAAAAACTTTTTTTCCAAACCATTTTTTTTTTAATCTGGGTGATATTTTAATCATAACTTTTGCATTTAGATCATAGAACACTGAAGAAGTCTGTGTTTCATATGCAATATTTCATACAGGGCAGGGGTGGATGATATAAGATTGACGTCGACTGGCCCTCAAGCCTAGACAATATTGGTCCTCGCTGGGGGTCTTTAGTGATAGAGGTGGTAATAAAATAAAGATGAGACTGGGCCCATGGTATTTACAGAAGGACAATGCGATTACGAGAGGACTGTTAGTTCTGCTATGAAGCTCTTGGGCTGTGATGAAAAGCAAGGGGAAGATATTAAACCTGAACCGTTTTGTAAAAGCCTGCCTTTTGCCATCCGCACCTGCCTCAGAGAGAACCTTGGTGTCATGTAAATAAAGAGAGAAAGGAAGAAGGATGATTGCTTTAGAGGGAGAGGGACAGCAAAGGGGTGGTGAGGGGGGGTTGCTGGAAGAAAAAGCGAAAAAGGACTTGAAAATGTGTCAGTGAAATATATAGAGAAGGTAAATGGAATCTTCTGAGAAATGAAGGATGAAGGACGGCATATTGAAACCTGGGAGGGAGAACGTTAGGGCTGAGGTACAGATGAAAAGTGAGTGGGTGTGAGAATGATAGTCAGAGGCTGAAGCTCCTCAGTATTCGGGGCAGAGCGGAGGTTTGGATCTGGGCAGTCAAATGGCGCCGGGCTGCTTTAGAACCACGGATCCACTGTACTGATTCAATACTTTGAATGCAGAAACAGAACTGCTTTCAACCAGGCTCAGACAGTGCGACTAAAAATTCATGCACGTGAATGTCGGCGGTAGGGTTTTGTTATAAAAACATAAAGGATGGTATTTTTAATGTAATAGTTCATGGTCTGATAGCATTCTAAAGCTCTGCTTTTAGCACTTTTGTGATCCAAAATGGGGATATTAAACTGAATAAAGATGATTAAATATACTGAGAAGCGGGAACATCAGTGGTAATATGCAATATTTAATATTCCACTGTTCATTTCTATGTTAAATAGATGAACCCATGTGCTTTCTCGTCCCTATTATACAAATAATAAAAAAAAAAAAGCTGCATTAAAGAAATCACAGATTATTAGCATTACCAGAGGGCTTGTCACATCAGTTTAATGACACATTCTAACTGAATAGTTGCTCCTGTGATCACTGCGTGCTCCCGTGGAGGAAAAGTAGATTTGACAGTCTTGTGCTGTTGACTGTCAGGAGGTTGTGCTGACCTTTTGGGAAATAGGCAGGAAAAACTACTATAATATAATCCAAGCTGTCAATATTATCACAACAACCAACTGTTTATGTTTTATGGTCTTTTACTTTAAAAAAAAAAAATAAATAGTATATACAGTACTGTGCAAAAGTCTTGAGCTACCCATCATTTCTTTATAATTTGCTAAAAAATGAGAAATAGGTGCAACGATTTATTGAAATGCATGAAATTAGAGGTTGAAAGGCAAAAACAAAGCTTATACAATTCTAACGAGCTTAAAAAGCAATATTTTGTGTGACCACCTTTATTCTTCAACACCGCCTGAACCCTCTTAGTCAGCTTTCTTCTAATTTCTTTAAGTAGTCTTCAGGAATGGTTTTCCAGGCTTCCTGAAGGACATTCAAAGCTCTTTTTTTTGGATGTCGGCTGCCTTTTCTTCCGTTCTCTGTCAAGATGATCTCGCACTGCTTCAATAATGTTGACTGATAGTCTTCCATTGTGTGTTTTTCTATCCAGGTATGCTTTTACTGCACTGGCAGTGTGTTTAAGATCATTGTCATGCTGAAAAATGGAGCCGTTGCCAATCATCTTTCCAGATGGTATTGCATGGTGGATCAAAGTCTGATTGTACTTTCGTGCCTTCATAATTCCATCAATTTGGACAAGATCAGCCCAACACCGCTGGCTGAAATGCAGCCTCAAACCATGACGGAGCCTCCACCGTGTTTTACAGGTGGCTGTGAACACTCACTGTGGTACCTCTGTCCTTACATATTGATGATAAATTGATATATGTCAAGTTTTCGACTAATAGGCCTTTGGGACTCACCTTATTGGTGCAAAAGTCAAAGTATGTTATATATAATTTAAATTATGTTTGCACTTGTCAGTGCTTGAAATAGGCCGTTCAATTTTACACTCATGTGTATTATTACCATTAGCCCTGTGATGGGCTGCTGACCTGTCTTTTGCTTGGCATGTACTAGATGAACAAATCCATCATTTATGATATTAGTGACACATGTGCTTTGCCTTTAATGACAGGTGAAAGCATGCACTGTGAGACAGGTTGACTGGACTGCTATTGTTGCCCATCAGTATCCACTACTATGACTGTTCTGCCAATAAGTACATAGATTTAATAAATATACTATACATTAAGCTTAATCACACATTTATTGAACATAAATTTAGGTGCTAACCAGTCTCACTCGCAACTTGTCACATACAGTGGGGGGGGAATAATGATTTGATCTCCTGCTAAATTTGTGCATTTTCAAATACTTCTGCAAATACAAATCAGTTTATAAGTTTTATGTAATGTGTTTTTTTCTGGATTTTTGGTTGATGATCTGTCTCACTCCATTAAAATGAAACTTAAAATGAAACTAAACTGAAGTCGGGCTACAGTGGCAGCAAGCTAAGTGGAGTATTGCAGATGTCCCTTTCCCCTGTAACACTTCCCCGTTCCTCCTGGGGGACCCCTGGAGCATTCGCAGGCCTGCGGAGGTATATAATCTCTCCATCAAGTTCTGGGTGTACCCTGGGCTGTCCTCCCAGAAGGGCATACTTATAAAACTTCCAAAGAGGTGCCCAGGAGGAATGCCGACCAGATGCCTGAACCACCTCGGCTGGCTAATTTTGACACAGAGGAGCAGTGGGTCTGCTCCTTATGCAAACTGTCTCGTTTTGCCCCCAACATACAGTTGCCAAGTGACACCTTGTGTGTATCTGTGAGGCTCCACTGGGTTTAACAAAGCGGCAGTATTTGATGCCATAGGAACAAGAAGAGGTTAGTTAAAAATAAGAATAGCAAATTATTTATCCCATATTTGGAAAATTCATTCAGTTTAAGTAATAATAAAAATATTTTAACGAGTTTTTGTATAATAAAAGTATTTTAGAGAGAGCATATGATTATATTGCATGTGGAAGATTTCCAGTTTCTGTCCTTGTGGCAGCAGAACTGAATCAGGCTGTTAGAGAACGTATTAGTTATCCTTACATAAAGCTATAAACAACATAACTTGAACACTAAATCACATGTGACCTCAAATACACTTCACTGTGAAGGTTTTCCCATGCGAGCACTGCCAATTGCTAAAAAAGTGTAATATGAAGTGTCTGGGGTCACTGAAAGTGTCTTGTAATGGTTTGGGGGTCTGTGCACTGGTCCTCTTCCAGGGTCTTGAAGGTCACAGCGTTCTAGTACCGCTAAAAGCTATGCGGTCATTTTTGCCCTGCTAATAGAATTAGCAGGCCATCTGTTTTTGTGTAGTGTGCCAGCCCGGAACCCCTGCTAATTATGTTATAATATCCCATTCAACGGTAGTCGTCTTTTTAATATTCCCCCAGCAAACACTCCGGGGGCAGGCTCCAATAAAAGCAGGTGGCTGGAGACAGAGATGCAGAAACACAAACCCACATGCTCTGTTCTAATGAAATAACACTGCGGCTGAAAGTGTATATCTTAACCGAACTGGGAAATATGTTCAGAGGCTGAGCCATGTTGCCAGGCGACTGCTGCCTAGAATGGCGTGCGTGTCTGTGGTGACAGACAGATGGAGAGAGGAAGGATGTGGTGAAGCCAAGAGGCTGGAGTTACAGTCTCTCCAAGTCTGTGCGTGTGTTTGTTTGGAAAATTGTCGTCGCTTCGGCTGTGATAGCTGTGTTTGCAGTGTTGCACTTTAGCACATCAGGGGAGGTGAACAACGCCGTTTAATAATCCGGCCCAGTCCACTCCTCTGTAAAATGCTATTACCACTCTCTGCACAGCAAATGTTGTTTACAGCATGTCTGATATTACAGTTTAATTATTGGGATATTCTGGGCTGCCAGTGCGGGCTTACTTGTTTGCACTGTTGGTGGTTTGTAATCTGACTTTTTCTCCCCCCCCCCCCCCCTTTACAAGACTTGGCTTTGTTTTGCTGTTATTTCCTCTGCATGCCCTTGCTTTTGCAGATTGACCTTGCTCCAGACAAAGTGAGACAGAGATTCACCCGCACACTCACAGTGTGCCTCATTAAATTAGAGTACTGTCAGGGGGGAGTTGAAATAATGCCTGTTCGCCCATTGTCTGTCCCCCTTTGTCATCTGAATGAGGCGTGTTACATTTTCCCTCTTGTTGCGTCTCCTCTCTCACAGATGTAACTACTGATGCTGTTCACGGGGGACATCACACTTTCACTCTTCAGTGTGACTCTGCTTATGAATACCTCAGCAGTCTGCACGGCTTACACGCTTCTTACAGGCGGATGTTCATGTCTTTTCTTACTATTTTACCATGCAACCATCTGTGTCTGAGACAGGCTCCTGAGGAGAGACAATGTCCACATGTTCATTTGAGTTAGATTCACAAAAGTTTGAATATTTGAAATATAGCATGAATTGGTTTGCAACTGGGGATGCGCATACATATAAGGGAAACACACAAGGGAACTTGAAAGGGGGATGAATAGCATGGGCACCACTCTGATCTGATGAATTTTCACATGCAACTTCCTTGTAACGCCGAATTTTAAGGAAGTACACTGAGAATGTTGAGGTATTTTATCTCCTCAAACATCCCCCTTGTTAAATGTGAACAAATAGTCTGCTGATTAACATGTCAGGAAACTGGCCACAGCGTGGGCCTACTGTAGCTGCTACCACAATGACGCTACAAGAACAGAGCGATAAGGAAAAGAGAAAAGGGAAAAGTAATATCCCTTTGAAACTGACAGCGGATGTGCCAAATTACTATGCTGCTGCCGTATCTGTGTGTCTGACCAGTTGTGTTGATTGGGATTTCTCCCCAGAGGTAGACGACCATCCGACAGGATTCAAAGCTTTAGCCTACCATCAGACGCCTGTCTGTAATTTGTGATTACAGCACAAGCAGGAGAGGTGGCAGTGATTAATTCAATCCAACACACAAATCTGATTCCTCACATTTGCATATTAATGAGAAAAAACGTTGAGTGTTTTTGGCAGGTGGCAAAGCAGAAGATGGTTAAAACTTGGAATTTTGGATATTTACTGCTCTTGTGTCTGGTGAGCTGAGGTCAGTGTCTGGTTTCGCATGCATTTGCATACATTTACATCTAAATGATGTGATATACTTGCAGATATTCCTGTGGCTTACCGCCTCTTTTGCAGCCACTGTTTCCTTTTCAATTATATGAGTTTATGTACTGATCACCCAATTGTAAAAGCCCTTGTTGTTTTTGTCACTTACGGAGGAACGCTGCATGTTTTTAATGGCTCGCTGGGATAACCATGGCCAATGCAGGGATCTCCCTCTTTACAGAAATGAGCCTTGAATGACTGCAAATAATCAGTGTTATTAGTGTCTCACACACTTGCATCTGTGTTACATGATGTTTATGGTAATCTAATATTCTGATGTGCTGGTCTCAGAATATAAAACCAGTGAAGTGTGCTGCTGTGAGCAGCACATTCAGGTAACAACAGGTGAGTAAGTTAAATAAGGCTTTGGAAGAGGGTTTCTTTACATTAATAATGCAGTTTAGTTGTTTGGGGACATCATTTTAGGAAACGTGGCTAGCATTAGAGGCTCCTACCTCCCCCGTCCAATAATAACTATAATATTATAGTAGATTAATTATATTTTCATGTGTGAAGCTCATATGTCCTTAAAGGAGCATGCAAGGGCGCCTCTATCATTTAGTGCATGGGCAGCCCGCAGAGCGCACCCATGTTGTACTGATGTGCTTGTATTTCTTTACTCCAGGTGAGCAAAAGTGATAAAAAGACGTATAAGTTGAGCGACGTGTGTTAGAGTAATGCACTACCACAAATGTAAAAAAAACATTATGACGTACATTAACATCAAACGGTGCTTCATGTCGTGATTTGCTAATAAGGAAACCAGCAGTGCACAACGTGTAGCCTGTTACATTGCGAGTTTTTGGATGTGCAGAATATCGTCAGTGCGAGTGCATTTGTAAGGATGCGGCTCTGAAGGAACATGAATGTTTATGCGTGTCATTTGGTGCACGGGCAGCCTGCAGAGTGCAGCCGCATTGTACTGATGTGCTTGCGTTTCTGTATTTCCTGAACAAAGAAACAACTGAAGGCAGTTATTCTAAATTTATGCACGCCTGGAAGGTTCTTCGTGTCCAAGTATGCACGAGCAGGAATGTTCAAATGAAAGTTTATTTTAAATGTCAACTTTTCCCAACGCTAAAACACAGAATTTTGGTGGTGGTCATGAGACTTTTAGTGCAGGTTTTTAGGTTTATCCTTTAGATATAATCAGCGCTCCTTTTATATAAATGCAATAAAGTAAAAATATGAAGTTGCCCACAAGCAGCATGCAGTTTCCTTCTATTGCTACTTCTTATTGCACACCATTATGCAAATTTATTATACCTTTAACAGCAATTAATGTTAATATTTCATCTTTTGGAAAATGCTACACTAGTGCTTTGCTACCGACGTTATCAACAGCGCCTCGAGGCGACTGTTGTTGTGAACTGACCCTGCATAAGTAAAAGTAAGTCCAAATGAACTGTTGTGAGCTTAGCACACACAAGACACTCACTGCAGCGCCTCACCTGGCTAATAGCCTGGCATTACTCGGGTCTAGATTGTGCGATTGCTTAAAGTTGTGACCAGCTGCCTGACTCATGCAAAAACAGCTGGTCTTGCATCTAGAGTGGTGCCATTTCTCTGCTGCAGCCTTGAGTAAAGCTGGCTCTTGGTTTCTGTTGCAGTCGGATGCGGCTGTGGTTTATGAGCCACGCGGCCAGCCCATTAAACCCGCCGCTCTTTTGTAAAGGTTGTCTGCCTCTTAAATGGTGTCATCTTTATTGATGTGTTTCTCTCTCAGCCCCCCTCCTCTCATGTACAGAAATATGCAATATGGCCCTGGTTTAAATTCAGTTCTCCAGCACAAGCTGTTTATTATGGCAGACAGGCCAGCCATGGTATAGCTTTAGACCAGAAAAAAAGTGTGGGGGGGGGGGGGGGGGTTGACTGTCCCAGCATGAAATGATATAGCAAATTAATGTCCTCCTTTCACAAATAGCTACACAACCACGGCACACACTGAGAAATACACACAGCAGTGGCTCCACATGCTAGATCCTGCTTAGTCCTGACAATATAGCAGCTGTAAAAGTGGTCGCCTCTGTGATCGGATGCACAAATCACAGCAGGATAGACGAAATGGTGCCGTCCCGCTGCTCAGAGAGCCAAGGAGGGCCACGCAAAAGGACAAGCTGCCAGTCTCTTGCCATGGAAGAGACGGCACTTATCTTCTGCACCTTCATTCAGTGTCATTTTCACAGTCTCACTTTACTGTATGCGGCCATCGAACCAGTGTTTATCTGTTAGAGCGGCCATCAGTGATTGCAGCTGATGATGCTAACCTGCCGTCTGCTCTTACTTGCTTTGACTTCCTCATTATTTTTTATGTTTCTTTGGGTGTGCAGTCACCTTTGACATCAATTTCATACGGTTCATCTTGGGTGTTTTTTTTTTTATAAGCTGTGGTGCCAATACAAATGTAATACACTGAGTAATAACTCTGGCTAAGTATTGATCCTGTGGGATTTCGAGACTGTGTTAAGTACTCAATTTCATTGGTTTCAATCTTTACATGACAGACTGTGTGTGTGTGTGTGTACATTCCTGGTTATTTATGTGTGGCGCTGCCTGCGATATGCTTCTCTGTGGACAATCACGACCACACAGACACACATCAAAAGGACTGTGTTTGCTGTGGGGGCGTGAAAGAGTAGCGTTCAGGGATGGAGAAGCAGACCTGATTAGCACTGTAAGATCTTGCCATGCTGTTGGAGTCTGTCCCCTACCTCGGTGCTCCCCAATCCCCCTCGCTCCCCCTGCTCCCCAGAGCTGCTAATGACTGCTAATTGTGGCACTGCAGGGGTGAGATGCTAAAAACTGGGTATCACCAGCCGTGCCTGGCAATGCCACTGCCCACCGGCTGAGAAGCTCATGGCCCCTCATCTGTTAGCTACATCTATCAGGAAGTTGACTCAACTTCTGTGTGTTTGGGAAGGCAGCCTGAAAAACAATGTTTGCATAAGTATCGTGGCTAAAGGGACAATTCGCACTAAAGCTGTTGCACATTTGCAGTGATTTTGACTAATAAAAATCTTCCTCACTAAACGCACAAAGTCCTCAAGCTTTCACTGAGACGTATTTGGATTTGTGGGCACACAGAAATACTGCTTTAGATGTTTTAATGCCACCATCTATCAGGAAATGCCCCAAATTCCAGTAAAACGTTGGTTCATTATTCAAAACCTAGAGCCTGCCCTCATAATTTAAGTCACTCCACACCCTCTTAATGTGTTCAGAGATATAAACACACGGAGGTCAAAGGCAGAGGGTTGCCTACCTCTGTCTTTGGGTTACTTGTCGGCTAATCCAACCTCTGGCCTCTCCCCTACCTCGGTGCGCCCCAATCCCCTACGCTCCCCCTGTTCCCCAGAGCTGCTAATGACTGCTAATTGTGGCACTGCAGGGGTGAGATGCTAAACACTGGGCATCACCAGCAGTGCCTGGCAATGCCACTGCTTACCGGCTGAGAAGCTCCGCTTTGCCCGCTTAATTTTTCTTTTTACCTACCCTAACACACCAGGCGAGAAGGGGCCCCGATGAACCGTAGCCTGTATTACTAACTTGATGCATGGGATATGAAGGAAACGGGCGTTTATTACGTGTGAGACACTTATTAAACACAGTTTGACAATCTCTAATGGAAGAGACGATTGAATTGCATCACGGGACTCATAGGATCCTGTGCTTTTGGAGCTTGATGCATCCTAGAGTTATTGTATCTTTTCTTCTGTTGCTTTGACTTAAACATCTATGGTGTAGGTCCCCACTGCTTTTCTGCAGGTTCTTTTGAATAAAATTCAAACTCAAGGGTATTAACCTGCATAATATATATTTTTTTTTTTAAAAATCGAATCTGGTGGATTTTTGCCTTGAATGGGGCATTAATTGAAAAATAAAATGCCTGTTATTGACCTCTATTGGTGACCATCAGGACTTGCAGCATTAAAAGTCCTGACCTCTGCCTGCACATTGTACTTTATGACCTCCAGCTTTGCCCGCTGAATTTTGGATACTTGCAACTTGTGCAAAAATCTAAATCAGACATTTATATCAGAGATTAGTGAGGAGAAAGATCAAATGAAGCCTGTGAATACCTTAAAGGCTGAAGGAAAATCTGATGGTCATGCAGTTTTTTTTTTTTTAATATAAGGGATGTTTTGAAGCTTAACTGTTCAATGCTGTTTTCTGTCTCTGACCGGCCTAAAATTCTAAATACAGCAGTTTGAGTAAATGCGTAAGCCCGTTTTGATCTCTAAAGCAGCACAACTTTTGAAGCAGTTTTCTGTGGGAAACGTGTCACATTAAACTAAGTTTGCAGTCACTTAAAGCAGACGTACATCTTAAACAAATCACTGATGCTACTTCCGGGAAAATGAAGCCAGAAAATAACTCTTCAGAAGAACCAATATCAAAACTTCTGAGAGTGGAGCAGTTCAAGAGCATTTATAGTCCATGTTGTATTTTAGGCATCGCCGAAGGTTCAGGTTGCTTCACTTGTACCCATCAGTAGATTTAATTTGCAGTAGCTGAATCATCTTCCAGTAAACACTTTACAAATAACACAGGCAACAGACAACATAATGCAACATAATACAAAAGTACTCAAGCTACTGAGCACCTCAGTATATTAAAGAAAAAAAAATCATTTAAGTATAAAAAGGCACCTAATTCAAGGGGTGAACCAGTGTTGTGTCTACACATAACAGACAAGAATCAAAAGAAGAACCCATTTTAAATTCTATCTCTGGGCACTTTGTTAGTAGCAGCCTGTTGCAAAAACAGATCATTTGTTCCCATTTTTTTTTTTTTTAAGTTGAACTGATGAAAAATGCCAAAGATAAGATAAGATGAGGTTTATTTGTCACATGCACAGTTATACACGGTACAATGCACAGTGAAATGTATTTGGTACCTGCAGCTGATAGTGAGAATAAAATATGTAATTTGCACGGCGCAGCACACAAGATAAAAATATATAAATATCTCGGGTAAAAATATAAAATTCTCGTTGGTATTTACACGAGGGTATGTTATTGCAGCTGTAAGCGCATGGCACGGTATAGTGCAAGTCAAACAGAATAGACTAATTTACATATTGTGTAACAGTCCAGTTTGGGCTCAGAGTTGGCTTGTGGATAAAAACTCTTCTTCGACTTTCAGTCTCAGTCCTCGGGCAGTGGTAACGCTGGCCTGATGGGAGCAGAGAGAAGAGAGAGTGTCTGGGGTGGCTGGGCTGTTTAAGGGTCTTCTTAGCCCTTAACCTGGACTGCCTGGTGTAAATGTCCTGCAGGTTGGGGGAGGGTGGTTCTGATGGTCCGTTCAGCTGAACGAACCACCCTTTTAAGGGCCATGAAGTTCTGTTTAGCGCAGTTTCCCATCCAGGTGGCGATGCTCCCACGCAAGATGCTCTCGATGGTGCAGGTGTAAAAGTTCCTGAGCACCTTGAGTGGGAGCTTGAAGTCTCTCGGCTGCCTGAGGAGGTAGAGACACTGTCTGGCCTTCATCACAATCAGTTCCTTTGTTTTGCTGACATTAAGCAGAAGGTGGTTCTCCCGGCACCAGTCCTCCAAGTGGGAGACCTCCCTCCTGTAGGCTGTTTCTTCACTGTGGGAGATTAGTCCCACAGCAGCGGTCTTGTCAGCAAACGTTATGATGACATTGGACTCTGACGTGGCCTTGCAGTCGTTGATGTGCAGCGAGTACAGCAAAGGGCTGAGCACACAGCCCCGGGGGAGTCAGGTGTTGAGGGTGAGGGCGGATGAGGTGAGGTGACCCATTCGTACCACCTGTGGTCTGCTGAAGCTGTAAAAAACAGCACTCTCACATAGTTCCCCTCACCAGTGTCCACGTGGGAAAGGATCTTGTGCAGGAGGAAGGTTATGGCATTGTCTGAATATAACAAAGTTTGGCAGGCACAAAATAGTATTTTTGCACCAACAAAGTGATTCCCTAAAAGCGATCTATAGCAGACGAACAGTGTCTGAAAGTCATGTTCTTAGTCAAGTCAAGCCTGAGAAGACAGAACCTGAGAGATACACCTGGCTCTTCAGTTGCTCCATCTAATGTTCACTGAAGCCTCATCAGAAATGGTCTCAGTAGAAGGGCGGCTGTCAAGCAGCTGTTCTTAATAAAGAAGGGAAACAGGGGGAAAAGGCTAAGGTATACCGAACTACACAAGAACTGCATTGAAATTCAATAGTAACAGCTCTGATGGAATGATGAATCCACATTTGAAATTTTTGCTTCATATCATTGTCAGTATGTACAGAGGTACAACAGTGAGTGTCTGCAGCCACCTGTAAAACATGGTGGAGGCTCTGGCATGGTTTGCGGCCACATTTCAGCCAGTGGTGTTGGAGAGCTTGTCAAAATTGAAGGAATTATGAAGGCATGAAAATACAATCAGATTTTGATCCACCATGCAACACCATCTGGAAAGATGATTGACAACAGCTTCATTTTCAGCACGACAATTGATCCTAAACACACTGCCAGTGCAGTAAAGGCGTACCGGGATAGAAAAACACACACAGTGGAACTCTGTCAGTCATGGATTGGCTTCCCCAGTGCCCAGAACTCTATATTATTGAAGCAAATGGGATCATATTGACTGAGAACAGAACAAAAGGCAGCCAACATCCAAAGAAGAGCTTTGAATGTCCTACAGGAAGCCTGGAGAACTATTCCTGAAGACTGCTTATAGAAATGAGAAGAAATCTTGCATAAAAAAAAAAGAGTTCAGGCTGTCTTGAAGAATAAATGTGGTCATGACAAATATTGACTATCAAGCTGGTTAGAGTTGCACAAATTATATTTTTCCATGTATGTTTGCAGATGTTTCTATTTCCCGTTTTTACAGAAATGAGGGGTAGCTCAAGACTTTTGCACAGTACTGTACCATTGTGATCTAGAACCAACAATTTGTTCATCAGAGCCACGGTTTCATGAACAAAACTACTTTCAGACCGTGCTGTTCTCCACTGACTATAAACTTTTATCCAGAAGGAAAAACTCACTGTGTGCGAATTATCAAGGAAAGCTCAGCCACCTAAACCCTGAAACTACCTAATGTACAGGGATGCTGAGTCAAGACTTGCCAGTGTCCCCGTGTTTGCATGGATTCTCTTCGGGTACTCCAGCTTCCTCCTACAGTCCAAAGACATGCAGTTAGTGGGGTTAGGTTAAATGGTGATTCTGAATTGGCCGTAGGTTTAATTTGTCTGCATCTCTTTGCTAGCCCTAAGACAGATGGGCAACCTGTCCAGGGTGTACCCTGCCTCTCGCCCTATGGCATTTGGGATAGGCTCCAGGACCCCCGTGTCCCTAATAAGTAGAAGCGGAAGAAGATGGATGTATGAATTTATGAAATGTGCACACCAGCCTATTTTATTCTTACCACCGTGCGTATGTTTATAAATCAGAATTATTCTGAACCAACAGGGTTGTGCAATCTGCATACAATCTGCATATTGCCGTGCCCACAAATCCCTCTGCGGTTGCGTCAGGAAGGGCAACCAGTGTAAAAATCTACCAAATCAAACATGTGGAGCTACCCGCTGTGGTGACCCCTTGTGAATAAGGTTGCAGCCAAATGCAGCTTTTTATTATTAGTAGTATTCAGTTTAAATTTCCTAACACAGACAGGCCTTCACTGCGTATGATCAGAGGCATTTTTACAGGTACAAAAACATTGATAATTCACTGATTTGTGCGTGAAACACGTGATTTATGCACAGTTTAGTAAATGAGGGCGATTGTCCTGGTGCAGACTAACAATAACAGTCATCTGCATACTTTAAAAATGATTGCTACTCCTACAATGTGTATGCATTCGTGCATTTTGAATTTTTTTCCCCACCAATTATCCTATGATGATAAATGATATGATGAACATCTCTTGGGACTCATTTCAAAGAGCATGATCAATATCTGTTCATTTTTTAGAGAAATGGGTAGAAGTAGTATCTGTGGTAATGCGGTTGGTGAGTGAAAGTCCTGTCATACTCCAGTCTGTCAGCTTTGGAGGTACAGCGGCACACACTTCGCATCAGTTTCCAGCTCCTCGACAAATTATGATTATGTCTGCAGCCATGATGAGAACTACATACAAATGCTACACTTGCATTCTGAACGGGTATCATTCTGTTTGTTCTTAAGAGTTCTATTACTAGTGATTTTTTTTTTGGTTGTATTATTAGTCAATCTATTTATATTAACTGACGGGCATGGCTGAGATGGCTTGGACATTGGATAATGGATATACTGGACAAAATATGCCGAGTATGGAGCTGCCAGGCTGGAAGAAAAGAGAAAGACTACAGAGAAGATTCATGGCAAGACATGTAGAGGGTTGGTGTGACAGAAGAGGATGCTAGGGATAGGGTGAGATGCTTCCATCTCCATCTTCTGTGTAGCGACCCCTAAAGGGACCAGCCAAAAGAACAAGTTAATATATGCATTTCTTTTTTGTTTTTTTAATAAATTGTTTGTCATGTGGCATAATTTTATTTGAGAAATCAGTGTTGAGCTTTTTGAAAAAGAAAATACTGAAAGAAAGGAGTAAACACTAATGATAATACAGTGATGTCATGGTCTCTGCAGAGCAGGTAAAGTGTTTCTAATGTCAATGTATTCAGCATTTGATGGATGAGTTGCTGTCTGTGTAAATACACAGCGAATCTCTGTCCGTCCTTTAGTCCCAGCATCACTTCACCTGCTAAATCTCTAATGGTTGATTTATAGTACTGCATTAAAACTGCAGGGTAGCTTACAGCACAACGTTGTAGCCTATGCTGTGGCCTGATGCGCAGCTTCTGAAGAATATAAGTACACATTGCAGCAACGCAGACCTCAACAGCTTTTATAGGCTCTGTCTGGTAGAAGGTTAAGCCATTGCCTTGTAGTGGAGCCACAGATGAGCAGGACAAGAGGACAACACAGCTGCGAGATGTGCACATTCTCTATATGGGCATTTTCCTGAAGTATGAATTATGTGGATGAGAAATCAGAAGCCCGTATGCAATGCTGTTATAAGTTGTATTTGTGCCAGTTCTGTGTGTTTCTGCGTATGTAATTTGAAATGGGATTTGGCGGTGGGTATAAAGTAATGTTCAGATGAAGTGCAGCGCCTGTTTCTTTGTCCTGCGTTAGCTCTCCCATATCGCTCCATCTCTCAGCAGCGAAATTTCCCTCTTGTTTCAAACTCAATTTTTCCAAAACTCCCTGCGTCAGCAACCGCACCTACATCTGCCCAGTCAAAAGCACAGTGTCCAATTAAACTCTCATATCCACGCAGAAAGAATAATAGCGTTCTTGTTCCTTCCCTCACTCCTTCACCTGCTCAATCCATCATTAATGTTATTTCCTCCTGTTCTCAGTTACGTTTCTGTTTTTTTAATTAGCCTGCCTTGATACAAAAAAAACCCCCAGAAAAGCCTGAGAACAATTTGAAATACTAATTAAACCCTAAATGTGTAACACAAATTTAGATCTCACATCACGCCTTTTTTTTTCACCTTTTCACCAGTTTTTTTTCCAGGTGTTTGCTCCTTGCCCCCCCACCTCCTCTCTCTCCTTGCAGCAGATGGCTTTAGTTAGAGGTGGACAGGTAACAGACGACCCTGTACCTCCCCTGATGGCACATGAGCCCTGCCCTGCCCTGCCTGTCTTGCCACCAACCACCTCCAACTTCTCTTCCAGCCCTTTGAACACTTCCATCCCTATGTCTCCTCACACCACCCACCAACCCCTCCCTGCTCCTCCTCTGGGGTGTATCTGCTGGGGCAGTTCCCTCCTCCTCCCCCAGTGGTACAGGCCTTCTGGACAGAGCAGATGGTAAGAGAGGGCCAGGAGGAGACGTCCTCTAACCTGGGAGCTCAGCCAGACCTGGCCCACAGCGAATGCCTGATGCCTGACTAATAGATCTGGACTGGGCTTGCAAGAAATCGTCTCACTCTGTATGAGTGAGTGTGTGCATGTGAATTTGTCTGTATGTGCTCGTGTGCATATGGCAGTGTGCGCTGTTCATACGTCCAACATTTAACTGTGTTGTTGGAATCCGTGTTATTTAAAAGTCAACGTCTGTCTGAGTTTCTGAAAGCAATAGATATGCTCCACATGTTTAAAGTAGAGTTTTGGTAAGCTTAGAGGACTGTCATGATCATGCAATACTAAACACACGGTTAATGTAAATGTTACAGGAGAGCGGGTGTTGTGCATTCAGCATCCGAGATTATGTTCTGCTTTGGTCTGTAATTTGGTAGGGGGTGAAAGAAAGGTTCCCCGTGGACATCCTTGAGCCCTCTACTGTGTTGTGACTGTATGGACCACACAAAAGCTAAACTATAGTGTGTCAGCTATTATATAGCTGGATTCAGCTTGAATAGGAAACAAAGAGCGCACTCCATTTTTTTTCACGCTGACCTCCTCCATTCATGAAGATTACAGCTGTAACAGCATCACCTTGAGCAATGACCTTCTCCTTTGCTCCCCTCACAACCACTTGAACATAAACACGTGTCATTTTTGAGAATTTACTGAAATGACTAATGATTGGCAGATTGCTTAATGAAATACAGAATTTTTCTTTATGTGGTCCGTCCATTGTCTTCTACTTATCTGAAGTCTGGTCGTAGGGGCAGCAGGCTAAGCAGGATATTCCAGATGTCTTCCTCCCGATCAATGCTTTCCAGTTCCTCCTGGGGGATCCTGAGGCATTCCCTGGCCAGATATATAATTTATCCAGTGAGTTCTAGGTCTACCCTGGGGTCTCTTCCCATTTGGGAGTGTGAAGGAAAAACACCTGGAGGAATTTTAACCAGATGCCCGAAGCACCTAAACTAGCTCCTTCCGATGAGGTGAAGCAGCAGCTGTGCTTCTTCTTTGAGTCAGAACTGGGAGGTGAGTTTGAGTGCAAGCTTCTGGTGGCCAGGCCTGGGTTCATGGGGGTTGGCCAGGCACAGCACAATGAATTAAATTCTCACCCTCTGGGCCACAGGGATAGGCATTGCTTCTATTCATTTTTTTTTTATTAATGTATGCAGCTGAAGAATATGTTTGTGCATATTGGGCAACACTGGGTACTCTACAGAACTGCACATAGACCTGTCAATTTTCCAATTATAAAGATATGTAACAGCCTGAAAGTTTCGGGGGACTCCACAACCATATCCTTGGTCTTATGGACGTTGAGGATGAGGTTGTTGTCCCTGCACCACCGTACTGGGTCAACAGCGGTCTCACGGATGAGTCTTTATTTTCTAGGTGAGCGAGGGCCTGATGTATCACTGCAGAGGTGATGTCAGCTGTGGACCAGTTGCATGTTAATGATCTGCTTTAGGTGCCTCTTTACCAGCCTCTCAAAGCACTTCATAATGATAAAGATGAGTGCAATGGGGTATCATTGAGGCATAAAGCTGCAGAGGTCTTTGGCACTGGAATTATTGTGGATGTCTTGAGGACTCTGGCTTGAGACAGTGAGGTGTTAAATATGTCCACCAGGACCACAGACAGCTGGTGTGCACAATCCCTCAAACCCTGCTTGGGATCCCATAAGGGCATGAGGCCTTCTGGGTGCTGACCCTTTGGAGCATTGTCCTCACCTCTTCTGTTGTTACACTGATTCCTGGGGGATCATCAGGGGAAGGGATAGGCCAAGAGGGACTGTTGGATTTGGAGGTCTCAAAGCAAGTGTAGAAGGACTTCAAGATGCCAGGGAGCGCTGAGTCCTCCGGGCACTGTGCCTCCCTCTTCTTATAGTCAGTGATGCACTTGACGCCCTTCCACATGTTTTGTGGGTCATTTGTATTGAAATGGCCCTGGATCTTGGGAGTAGATCAGGGAGTGAAGGAGTGCACCTCTGTGTTCCGCCAAGATGTCTTAATTGGGCAGATGGTTATAGTCTTGAAGGCGGTCACATCCTCTATGCACTTTTCTGCAGCACCATCAGGCCACACAGAAATGGTTTTCTTTACCGTGTTCCTGCTTCTCGACATTGGGCAGTATGCAGGAGAGAGATGTGGTCCGAAGTACCGAGGTGGGGGCGAGGCACTGCTCTGTGCGTTCCTGGTCTATTGGTGAACACTTTGTCTAAAGTGTTTCCACCCAGGTAATGATAAAGCGATGAACTATATACTATTGGAAAGCCTGTTTATTTCCCCTTAAATGGTGCCACAGTTTCTATGGTAACATCCCCGGTGCCGCTCTTGTTTGGTACTGTTTATTGGATTGGATGATTGAAGTCTAAAAAAATAAGACATATTGGCAATTTAACAATTTATTCATTTAATAAACAGGAGCCTCAGCAGCATGTGAAAGAACCATACACAGCCACAACAGCCTGACACCTCCTCCTCATGCTGGTCACCAGCTTGGCCACACACTGCTGTGTGGTGGCATCCCATTCTTCAACCACCGTTTGTTGCAAGTCAGCCAATGTGATTGTGTTGGTCATTCTTGCATGAACAGCATGCCTAAGCTGAGGCCAGGACTGCAGGCATGCCATTTCATCCTCTCCACTCCCAAATTCTGGAGGTAGTCTCTGAACAACACCACCCTGTGTGGGCGAGCATTGTCATCTTGTAGGACAGAGTTTGGTTCCAGACTGTGGACATACTGTATGGGATTGCCACTGGTTCAGAATTTCATCTCGATATCTCAGACAAAGAGCAAATAAAATGACCCTTATGGAAGAACGATCAAGGGAACAGTTTAACCTGCTTGGGATAGGGTCTGCTGGACAGACCTGGCACACCTAAACATATAGGTGTGCTGGGAATGCCTGGCAGAGGCCCCAGTCTATGAGATCTACAACTCCCACCTCCAGCAGAACTTTGACAGTATTCTGAGGGAAGCTGAGTCCAAATGGACCATGTTTCACATCTCTATTGTCGAGGCTCCTGCAAAGAGCTGCAGCTGCACAGTGGTTGGTGCCTGTCGTGGTGGTAATTCCCAAACCAGGTGTGGACACCAAAGGTGAAGGAACCCATCAAGCTGAAGAAGGAGTCCTATCCAGCTTGGTTAGCCTGTGGCACTCTGGAGGCAGCTGACGAGTACCGGCAGGCCAGGTAGAATGCTGCAGGGGCGGTGGCCGAAGCAAAAACGTGAGTGTGGGAGGAGTTCAGTGAGGCTATGGAAAAAGACTTTCGGACGGCTTCAAAGCGATTCTGGCAAACAGTCAGGCAACTCAGGAGAGGAAGCAGTGCTCTACTCACACAGAGTATAGTGCAGGTGGGGCACTGCTGACTTCAACTGAGAATATCGTTGGGTGGTGGAAGGAATAATTTAAGGACTTCCTTAATCCCACTGGGGGTGACAACTCACCCATCACTGGGGGTGAGGTCACTGTGGTTGTTTAACAACTCTTTGGTGGCAGGGCCCCTGGGGTGGACAGATCGTCACAGATTCTGCTCATAATTTTTAGGAACAGAATTTCTCTGCTTAGGCTGCTGCCCCCGTGACCCGGCCCCGGATAAGAGGATGGATGGATGGATGGATGGATGGATGGAGATATGGCAAGTTTTTCATGTAAGCAAACCCACATACTCAGCTTTGCTGCTCAACCCACAAATGCATTTTCCTTACAAATGTGGCACCATTTAAGGGGAAATAAACAATCTTTCCAACAGTACAAGATTTATTGCCAAGAATCATTGTTACAAAGAAATAATCACACAAATTTGCTTACTTTTTGTGCTAACTTTAGGACGAACTGCAAACTTGACCACATTTATATAAAAAAAAAAGCAACTTTAAAACTATGTGGAAATCAACACTTTTGACACATCAAAACATTAATATTAAAGTGTATTTGAAAAGGTGGCAAACACTGATTGGTTTTCCAACCCTCTAATGTAGCAAATATGTATGCTAATTATTTTTTAATTACTGTCAAAACATGTTTTTACTGTAAAATGTTTTATTAAAAGCTGAGGCGTTTTAAATTGAAAACACAATAGAATGGTCCATGACCTTTTCATGTGTGAGGCACTTGCATGTAATTAAAAAATATCTAAACAGTTTCTATGGTAACATCCCTGGACCGAGGTTAAAGGTACACTCCTCCAGTTGCAGCGATTGTACACTATTGATATTTTAATAGGTGCCACGGAACTGTCACTAGTTCGATATAAGTTCAAAAAGATCTCTGAAGTTAAAACTTCAGATTTTGTTTGTGGTGTGTGTGTGCGCGTGCGTCCCTGTGTGTGTGTGTGTGCATATTTTTTTTTAAACCCAATTTACATGTGTAGGTGAGTTTGATCTCTGTAAGTGCACAACATGATGGATGTGTTGGATTGAGGGATATATTGAGTTGAAAATATGTGTGCCCCAGTGGAGAGGGCTTTTCGACTGTAGCTGGCAGAGAATAAATGTCTCTATCAAATCTACCTCAGAGAGTTTTTCCAATCCTGATAAGTCTTACATCTGTCTGTCTGCTCCCCAATACCCAGAGCTGTAGTTTCAGGACACCTTCATTGTAAACCAGTTTCGAATGTAAAGAGACTCTTATTCGGTCACCATATGAAGCAGAGTAGCACTCCCACTCACGGTTTTCAAAGTTTATTTATGGCTATTCCCTAAAATTCATTTAAAATTCATTAATACCACAGGGACGAATTCATTGAGCTCAGCCTAGTTTTCCTCATTTGCCCAGTGAGTCCAAACGGATTGTTGTTCTCCCCAGACATAGCTCCTCTCCAATCTCTTCCTGTTATTAAATATTCAAATCTCCACTGCAATCACTCTGTTCAGTAAACACTCAGGGGACCTCACCAAGACTATTAAAGCAGAGATGATTGCAATGGTTTGTTTTTGTTTAGTTTTGTTCCTTGATATGGCCGACATGCTAATTGCAGAAGCGTTGCTCGTTAATTGTCTGACCATCAAGGAACCGTTTCTATCACCTGACAGAATTTTACACTTTCATCTGCAAGTTTTCCCCTTCTCCTCCTCTTGTTTTTCCCTCTCACTTGTTTACATGTAGTGTCATATTGCATACACCCACCAAAATATGCGCATACACACTCAAAAAAAAAAAAAAATGATTTCGCACTCCCACGGTCGTCTTTGATCTTTTACGCCTAGGTCCTCACCCGCTGTCAGATGATATGGAGGACCATTGAATTTATCTGCTATTTCTGTGTTTTACATCATTTATCACTCCCGTCCGTTCTGAGGGCTTCTCTTCTTTATTGTAGCAGATTGTTTTTCATCCGATCTCCAGTGTCATGCTGTTTTCTAATAAGCACCACAGTAATTTCTGTATGTTATTAATGGTGGCACACGCTGTCATTGGGGGAGCTCCAGCTGTGCCCAGGCGAGGACGGGCATCGTGTGGCCTCCCCCCCGCGCCACCACTCGCTCAACATGCAAACTGCCGCCCCCACCACCGCCTGGGGAGGGCGCATATTTGCCCTGGAGGTGATGCTAATGGGAGATTTTAACTACATTTCCCTCCTTCCTCCCTTCCTCGCCTTCTCTCCCACTGGTGCTGCGGATATGAGCCTAGAGCAAACACAGGGCACTCTCATTAAGGGACTAGAGCTGGTATTAAATTCACTGTTATTAGAGAGGCCTGCTTTCATTTCACTGGCACAGCAAACCACAGACACCCACAGGAGACTCTGGGTGAGGGCTAGATTACGCTCACGCACTCAGATGCATGCGTGCGTGTTTGTGTGTTTTGAGGCTGAGGAATAAAGGGTGTTGAGAAAAACTGGAGTTGCAGTTGCTACATCCTTTTTTTTTTTTTTTAAGTGCCAATTGCATCAAGAGACACCGGTTTAAAAATAATAGACTATAACGCGGCTGGGCAGAGGGCGTTGCTTTAATGGTAGCATTCCCTTTTGTGTTTTGGCTTTGGCTCATTGACTTTCTGGCAGAGAGGGTGGTCATTTTTCACATTACAGCTCATCTCCTGTCAGACATGTCAAAGATGGACAAAATCAATATACATACAGCAACAAGGACTCGGATCCACAAAATCAATGTCACTTATTTGATCAAAGACTGTTTACACAAGCCGGAGCAGAATGCGCATGAATGCCTTTCCAGTGTGAAATGGCAGATTTGCATTGCGGCTCCCTGTATCTAGGATAAGTGCCCTCTATAGGACATCTTCACAGCCGTTCGTCTGTCTTCCGATACTGCTCTTGTCAGCGGGCCCCCCTCAGGGCACAGCGGGCTGAGTGACGGGAGCGAGCCAAAGTGACTGTGACAAGGGAACTCGCATCAAATTCCCTGACAGTTACCTCAACAACCTCCTCTGATACCACCATGTCACACGCATAAGGAGATTACTGAATGGATTTAGTAAATGTGAAATGTGAGTGAGCACTCTATGATATAAGCTTTTTTTTTTTTCTTTTCCCTTCCTGGCACAAAGGAGCCTGCCTATGTGGTATGCTGCTATCTGGCGTAGGCATTTGGATGACTCCACTCAGGAAGAAGTCAGAACAGGTGGCAAAGAGGCGAAAGCAAAGCAGAGAGAGTGCGTGCTGAGAACACACAGCAGGTGTCCTGGTTAGTTGCAATGGCAAGAGGGTGAGAAAAAAAAAAAGAAGTAGTCCTTACACACATTCAGTGACACAAACAAACTTAATTATACTGGAGATCTAGTGCGGGAGGACCTCATTTGATTGTGTATTTGTTGTGGTGTTTGTGATTCTAGCAGGCACTCAGTTTTTCACGGTGGCAGGCCCTTCTGTTGGTGCTGTTAAGCACAGCGGTCTGTTCAGCTGTGACTGGGACTCATTAGAGGAGGAGAATGTCCGTCATGGTGCCTGGCTGTCTGTGTGTTGGTCATCCAGCAGGGGACTGAGGGGAAAATGTTTGGAGGAGGCGGCCGAGCCGAGCTTCCTTCCTCATCCTTTCCTTTTCTGCTGTCTGCAGCTTTTTCCCTGCTGATCTCCCCTCCTTCCTCATCTCCTCCCCCTCTTCCATCTCTCATCGGGGGTTCATCTCTTGTGATTCAGTGAAGCCCATTATCAGTTCCCCGCCAACCTCTATCTCCAGCTAGCCTCTCAACAACAACACACAACCACTCGATCACAGCCCCAAGAGGGTCGGCGGCTTGATTGATGCTTACCAAAGAATCCATTGTTGTTGACCTGTGTTGCCAGTCCCAGTTGTCATCTCTGCTGCTGTCACTGTAAGTCTCTCACTGTATTGTAGTGGAGTGTTGTTAGCCAGGTATTGTTCCCGCTCCATCCCATACAATCTTCAATAATAAAAAGCTGTGCCAGGTGTGTCAGACAACCATGACAGGCCTGGCTGACATTCCCTCATTTATATCTGAGTAATGTAGTTTCAAATCCTCAGTGATGAACCTTGGAGCTAGCAAACCTAGGGAAGCCACAGAAGGCCAGCGGCATGAAATAACATTCAGAACAACACAGATGAAGAACTTTATATAATAGTTTTTTTAAAGGTATTTTTTTCAAAGAGAACCCTCGACTAAGATGAAAGCACTAGTTTCGCTCAAAAGTTGAAGTTGTTCAGAACAGAAAAAGGTGAAATGTAATTACAGTGCGCTGTACCTTCAGAAAGTTCACTTGAAATGGCATCAATTTAAGTTTCCTGCTGCTCTTCCACAGAAGTTTATGCTGATGTCTCAACTTGAAATAAAGAAATAAATAAAACGGCCATCACGTCGTATCTGCACTGCGCAAACCCATCTAGAGCAACGGTGGGAAATGGACACATTTCCCAGTCAGATTTGGACGGTCACTGGTCGCAAGCGACACTTGCCAGTTTGACCCATTTCAGCCCAAACCTGTCCAAGCATGCAGTTACCCCCACGAACCATGGAATGAATCATTCCCTCTTGTAGTCCCTTTCATTGAGCGTGTTGCTGCCGGCTCCTCCAAAAATTGTTCTTCAACTGAAGCTCCAGATTTCCCACAATGTCCTCAGTCCATCTTCCCGGAGAAAGGCACATTCTCACATACTCAATGCATTGTCTTACACACACACACACACACACACACACACACACACACACACACACACACACACACACACACACACACACACA